>JBBMOL010000685.1:0-89879 GCA_037954665.1 Laguncularia racemosa
CACCGTTTCATTCCTTCTTCTCTCTTTTCCCTTATTTTTCTCCTTTTTGGAAATTTCCCAAATTCGTCACTCCTTTATATGGAGCAACTTTGAACTTTTCGTTTATTAATTTGTCTCTAATATCTTTCAATGAACTACTTGTAAGATAGACCGTAAGGTTAGCAATTGTGATGTGCCTAAATGGGAATTAAAGCACGCAAAACCAATTTGAAAGACAAACAAACAATGTTAATCAAATTAGTTTAAATGGCGCAAACTTCTTCTAATTATAAACCAATTTTACTAACAATGGCTTGTTCAATCTTAAATCCAATTATGATATAGCTCTGATACCAAAAAATATGATGTGCCTAAAACCAAGATTAAGCACAATCAAATGGAACAAAAACCAACCCCAAATGTACTAAATTGAACCCGGTTCAACAAGCGTGGAATTGCGTGATTCCTAATGGAGTGCAAGGACATCCACATTCAATAATTAATGAATTAATCAACCACAATGATTAAAAACCCTCAAAACACATTAACTAATCTTGAAATACCACATGAATCCAAGATCAACAACAAAATCAATTTCGAGATCCCCCTTTATAGAAAGGCAATTCATGGTTCAAATGATAAGCAATTGATGATGGTTAATAACAAGTAAATTAAGTACTCAAAATAAGCACACTATTCTGAATCAAACTAACTCAAATCTAACTAAGAAAGTTTCAATCCAACCCTAGATATTACACACTAGAGAAGAAAAGAAAACACAACAATTAGAAATTTATATAACTCACAATTTCAATTGTTGTACTCACTACAATCTCAACTCTTGGGATTGAAATTGATTAGAGGAAATTGAACTAGGGAAACCCTAAGCTCTCTCACGTAAAGTGAATGTGTTTAATTTGAAAATTGGCCTCCTAAAACCCTACTTTAAGCAAGTATTTATACTTGCTCCCTTTAGGGTTAAAAAGTTCACAAAATTACAACTACGCCACTTTTTAGGGTGGCCGGTCCTAAAAGAAAATTATAAACAAATGAAAGTGTCCCAAAAGAAATTATAACATAAATAGTCCAAGTAAATAACAAATATATATATAAATTAGTCTTCAAGAAGCTAGCTCTTCCATAGGATTAGGTCGGACCATAGATAACCCACAAGTTGAGTTTTAGTGAGTTTGTCCACCACCTTGGAAAACATGATAAGTGTGCCTATTAGATTATACAATACATGAATAAGAGAAAATAGGTTAGTAAACAAATAATTCCTGGGTCGATTTACTCAAAACGGGCCCTCATCGCCAAGATTTGAAATCCTTTGGCTCTTGCCCTAATGATAGGTCTTGATGGATTTTGATTCCATCAAATTGCTAAAGGTTTTGTATCACTCTCTTTCTTCTCTCCTTTGTTGACATCTCCACTAACAAGACTTCTCATACTCTCTATCGGTCTCCATCTCTACTCACACTTCCATCACTACACACACCAACCATCCTTTACACACACACATGCCCACCTCCATCGTAAAACGTCATACACACATGTACACACAAGTTTCACTTACACACATACACAGGATCAATACCCTCTTAACTTCATCTTCCGACTCTTCTTCTCTTTTCCTCACCCTTTTTTCGTCTTCAATTCTCACTTTCTCCATCTTCTATCTTTTCTTCTCCCTTTCTCCTTATTCTCTTCTTCCTCTTAGCTCCCCTATCCGTAACTTTCCCCCTTGATTCCTCGCTAAACTCCTTTCAGCCCTCAGATTTCTCCACTTTTTCACTTCTTCGTCTTATTTCTTTTCACTCTTCTCTAGCCCACATTTATGTATGTATATATTTCAAATCTTTCCTTCTAATTCTCCAGGTTTTTCTTCTTCCTAGACATCTTCCATTTTCCATTTCTTTTTCTTCATTTCCCAATCCTTTTTCCCCAATTCTCTTTCCTCTTCTACTTCGTATCATCCTACACACTAAACACCACATACACACACACTCCACACTTACACCACAGTACACACATACACACATATACTTACTCACACATGCACACCTACACTACACTCCTCATGTACACACACTCACACACTCACTTATGCATACACCAACACACACACACATACATGAAAACACACTCACACACACCTGTTCACGCACACCAGCACACACAACACCCTCCTCATGCACACACACCACATACATACACAATGCACACTCACACACACATAAACCGCACATACACAAACACATACACACATACACACACACACATACACACCATGCACACCTCACGTACACACAAATACATAGCACACATACTTCAACACCTCCATGCCACATACTAGTACACCTTTACATGATTTCTCACATCGGATCACCACCCCATCCCTACACGTACCACAGGATCTCCATTCCTGAGCTTCATTTTCCTCGGTTTTACTTAAAAAAATTCAGTTATATTTTCAAACAATTTTTCCTTGCTTAAAACTCAAGTAAAAATACACTATTCTATACTATTTGAAGTCAGGATACTCGTATCTATAGTATTTCTAACTAATACGGCTAATTTCTAGGCTAAATACTAAAATTTTTACATATGTGACATTAGCACCTAAACTTTGAAAAATAAATCTATTTTGCATAAAATTAGTCTTGTTAAGTTGTACTTACCTCAAGGAACATGTTGGCGGTCACGGATTGTGAATCAGAGGTCGTATGCGGAAGTTATGAATTTTTTTCTTCAAATTTCCTTTCTCTCCTCTCTTCTCTTCCTCTCACGTTTTCTCTCCTCTCCCCTGCTCTCTCTTGAGATTTCCACAGCTTTTTGGGAGCTTCTCCTCCTTTTATAGCATTTTGCGTTTTTTTTTTTCAGCTGACCTACTGCCCCTCCCATCTATTCACATATATATATATATATATATATATATTTTATATATTATATTATATTTTATATTATAATTATGTATATTTTAGGGTTTTATTCAATTCCGTACGCGTACAACGATATTTATAAATTTTGTAACTCTAGTTTTTTATTATGAAACTTTATGTTTAAGCTAATTTGATTATTTCAAACATAAATATTTATTCAAAATTTTCATTTGAAATCTTAAATCTATAATTTTGATTTATTTTCATTATCTAACCCAATATTGTTCGTAATTTATGTTTTGAGGAATTTATTCTTTTAATTTAAATCGAACAAACTAAATTTAAGCCTTACAATTATTTTTATTCATTTGTCTATATACCTATACACAAGTATTTTTTTTTTCAACTACTTTGTTCCTTAAATTTATTTAGTGATATATTTCATACATTTTGAAATGCTACATTCGTTATCTTTCTCCTTTGCATACGATTATTCTTTCCAATTGTTTTAAATATTTATTTCTCATTATTTGTTATACTTATCAAACGGATCTCATGTCTTCCTCATTTTTCTATTTCAAAGCCTATTATTATTTTCTATAAGTTTTTGGTTATTAATAAATTATTAAAATAATATTAATGTATTGCGATGTTTTAAATTTTTCATCATAAATTTCTCAAAATTTTTACTATTGCAAAATTGTCATTCTCGCTACCTCAACTTAGAAGTATCTATTATTCTGCTTATTTTCTTTAAAATTTGTATAGCTTTTCGAAATTTTTGGGGCATTACAATAATAGCTTCACTACTAACCTATTGGTAAAGGTAAAAACTAGCCACTAATAGCATTAAAGGAACATAGATGGAGATAGTTATGGGTGGATTTCACTCAAGCTTACAAATAATCCATTAGCTTAACATACATAATATATGGCTTCATTTGTAATTAATTCATTCAAGGTTATCAAACTCACGATTCTACTTAGAATCGTTAGAGAGTCTATAGAATTTAGAACGTAAAATTGAAATGTAGAAACATAAAATTTTATAACCTATGTAAAATAGTTTTCAAAAGCTATAGATATGTTTATTAGTCATAAAAAACATGAAATATAAAATAGAATAAAAAAATTAATATAAATTTTAGTTACAATTTACAATAAAAATTATACACTTATATTATAAATAAATTAGTATAAGTTGTTAATTTAATAAATAAAAATATAATATAAATAAAAATATCAACATGAAATGAATTATAACATAAATTATAATAATAAAATACAATACTAAAAAAAAACACCAACCCTTTTATCATCACTAAAAGTCAAAACTATTACTAGCTCTTTCTTCACCATCACTATCATCATTGTCATCTTTACCATCAATACTAATATCATTATTGGTATTACTATCAATATTATCCTTACATTATAATTCCAATTCTTTAAAAAAATTAATAATATTTATATCTTGTGAAAGTTAAGTTATATTTATCAATTTTTTGCCCATTTGGCTAAAATATGTAAAATCGGTAAATTCGATTAAAAATATGAGATTATATCGATTTTAAGTGTAAACTTATGGTAGAATCACAAGTTTATATAGAAATGATTTTATATCCAAATTAACTCGGAAATGCTTCATAAAATCATAAATTCATAGAATTATATAAGTAGAATCATGATTTTAACAACTTTGAATTCACTTGTTCTCTTTCTTGGTCATTACATAAATTGTCTCTTATACTTAAATTTGCAATTATTTAGTGAAAACCCTGACATAGTGCAAGTGATCTAAACTTGCAAATTCTTTAAAAAAGTGCATTATACTTGTATCTTGATAGTGTAAAACCTTGTGTAGGCTCCTTTAAGTTAATGTGTTTTTGGTGTGATAAATAAAAATGATGCAAATTCCTAGATTGGAGGCGTTTGTGTGTTTGTCTAGAGTAAGAGGCAGTATAAATTTTACGTTAAATTCAAGCTTGAATTATTTATCCTTATCTCTTTGTAGTTTCAACAAGTTTACTTATTGTTTCATTTATCATATGATTCATTTGTTTTTATTTTTATTTTTCATGAAAAGTTGTTAGCTTATAAAAATTTCACATTAAAACTCACTTCAACATACCCTCCTTCTTGAGTTCTAGTAAAATATTTCAATCCCAACACTGATAGTAAAGTTATCACTAGTATTAGCCACTGGGCTACTAGCCTAATACAACTCAAACAACCCAATTTAACAAGGTTAATTAAGCTAATTAATGACTTTATTTTAAAATTTAAGGTTAATTTAGAAGCAATTTTAAAAATTTAGAGTAAAAATAAAAAATAAAAAATGACTATTTTGCCTCTTATGTTTAAGTTCTTTAACAATTTACTAAAGCAAGGACAAAAGGACAATAAGGTAAAAAGGAATTCCTAAGAAGGTAAGGTAGAATTCAAGTAAGTTAAACCTTTCTTAGGTTATCTTACTAAACCCTAAAACACTTTAGACTTTTCTAGAACTCTTTAAGGTAGTTTAGGTTTTCCAAAAGTTGGCACACTATCCCCTTACTCCCATTTCATGCCACCACACCCTTTAACCTTAGGTTCCTCATTTCATTTCTCTCTTTTTGAAAACTAAGGCAAAACCCTAAACCTCTTTTAACTTAAGCTCTTAGTTTTTCCTTAAGAAAAGTGACTAAACCCTTTGTATTTTCTTGTTTGACTTTGGCTTTGTAGAGACTTGAGGCTATTAGAAGCCCCTTAAAGATTGCTATGAACTCTCTCAACAATAGCATAAATGCTAGCTTAAGTGGTGTTTCCTAGTTAATCTTTTAAGAAATTTACTTTGAAGTTACTTATGCTTGAGTTTTAGGAAAATAATAAAGAAGTCACACTTCATTAGAGTTAATAGTAGGTGCAAATTTTAGGGGCTTACAACTACACAAGGTTCTTTTGAGGTAAGCTTTCAATCCTTAGTGAAAATGAAGTTTTATTAGTGTTTAGCTTATTGAATTTAATGCATAAGTGGTTATTGAGCTTGGTTGAAGATTTAAAGTGTAAAGATTGCTCCTTTATGTCTTGTTGGTGTCACAAGTAACAAAAACTAGGGCTTTCTTGTTGAGTTGGTGGATTAAAGTAACTAAAAGGTGTGATCTTAATAGTTTAATGTTGTTGAATGCATGATTATTCTAAAACGTAAAGTTGGAAATGTGAATGTGGATCTTTTATGTGTTGCTATGGAGTTTAAGGATTATAGGGATGTATTTTATTGATTTTCAATCTTATAAAGTATTAAATGATGTTTAGAAATGTTAAGAGATTGTTTGGAGTTGTTTGAGGATAAGGATTTAACAAGTTAGAAAAAGTTATGTTTTGGAGTTCAAGAGCCCCTTAATATCATGGTCTATAATCAAATTAGAATCCATTTTGTTTGATCGTGATGCTATTTAGTGATTTAAGTTGTTAGATTGTAGTTTGAATCAAGTTTGATTGATAAAAAGTTGATTTGCAACAAAAAGTAGCATGCTTCGAGATAGGGAGTTATAGTCATGAGCAACCTTGGGATTTTAGGGTTGATTGTATTATTTGACTTGATTCAATATTATTTTGATAGTTTTCTCGTTGATTATAGATTTATTTGACAATTTTTGATAATATATGATGCACATATGTCAAGTGTGATCTTAACACTTGTCATACCTAATTCTTTACTAATTATATATGATTTGAATAGAAAATGAGATAAATTGCACTTGCTTTGTGTTAAGATCACATATAATTGATCAACAGAAGTGAGCCTGAGAGTTAATCAAAATTAGCATAATTACTTAGTGTTTCTAGTAGAAATATTTAGTTTTTCACTTTATTATGTAAGTTTGAGAGCTATTGTTCAAATCTTAACCCCCTTAATTGGTTGCAAAGGAATATTGATAAGTCGCAAAATACCCTTATCTAGAGTAATGAAATTGTGCTTTATTGTTGAATTTTTAGATGATTTGTTGAAGAAAAGGATGCTTAATGGAATGAATGTTAATTTTAGGATCTTCTAGAGTATTTTGGAGCTAAAGGAAGGAGTTTTGAAGAGTCGGATCAAGTTTGGAAGGAATTGGATACATTACATGTGAAGAGAAAGAATTCTGGAAAGTACACAAGCGAGATACACGCCCATGTACTTTGCTTGTGTATACTGAAGCGGATGTCTGGAAAGTACACGAGAAAAGTACACGCCCATGTACTTTTCTTGTGTATCTAAGTTTTTCTTCTGTTCGATGATGTTTCAAATACACGACCAATGTACACTCCCATGTACTTGCTCGTGTATATTCACATAAGGACACTTGGAAGCAAGCATGAGATACACGAACGAGATACACTACTTGTGTATCCGCTCGTGTATATATCCAACCGAAGTACATGTATAAATAGACCATTAGTTTGCCCTAGAACGAGAGTTTATGAATTTTTTATTTTCTCTGACTCTCATAACAGCAAGGGAAAGAAGATTTTGTCGATTCCAAGGGAGATTGAAGACCCACGAAGAAGAAGATTCTATCTTTAAGGGTTGTGACTATGAATTTTATCTATTCTTCTAGTAATTGCATTTCTTTTGTCCAATTTATGGAGGAGTAGACCCTATATCTAGATTTTATTTGAAACTTCTCTGTCATGTGATGAAGATTTGGTCATTAATGCGAAGTTGTTGACTTTCTTATGATTAATTGCATGCCCTTCAATTGTTTCTTAGATTCATAGATCCGGAATATGAATTTATGCATGATATCATATTAGTTAATTGAGAAATTGCTCTTATGATTAGATTTAATGCAATTAATGAGATTTGATTGTTCTTCTAGAGATAGGAAACAAGAGTCTTCTGTTTACATCAATTATTTTGATGCGAATTCATGTGCTTTATGCAATTCTAGGTTGCTATTAACTAAGGAGAGATCCTATTTGATAAACCTAGGATTAGATAGGTTAATATACTTGAGAAAGTAGTTAACTTGACTAGAGAATTCGATAGTATAAGAAGTCAATTATAACAATCTTCACAAATCTAATGAATTACATGATAGAGAAGGAGTAGAATAAGATCTAGGTTGCTTTTGTTAATTGATAAATCTTCAGAACCATTGTTGTTAGTGAGTTATTAGTTTTAAGATTAGAGTAATTAAGTTTCAACCAACATATTTAAGTGGCGGTTAGATAATAGGAATGGAGTTATTACTAGTAGTTGGTGTATCTTTAAGGGACGACCTTGTGCTTACTCGCTATATTACACTACGATAGGTGCACTTGCCTATTGCTTCGTAGTAGGATTAAGAACAAGAATTCAATTTATTAAAACTACGATTGGCAACGATCAAGTTTTTGGCGCCGTTGCTGGGGATACGCCAATATTAGAAACACTTTTTACTTATTAATTTAACCAATTTATTTTATTCTTATCTTTTTTCCCTTTTCTTCCTGAGAATTTGGAGCTCATAATTGATTTGTATTATGTTTACAATGCATGACCAAAAGTTGCTCCAAGGAACTTGCTGTTTTTAATCCTGAGCCAGAGAAAATTATTCGTCGTTATCAGGAAAAGCAACACTCGACTGAGTAAACATCATTTAGTATTCAAGGAGAATCACTGAAGGAAGAAATGGCTAATCAAGTCAATAATCGTGCTCAAGAGCTGAATCAAGGAAATGTTGTTGTGGATCCCCCGAATCATCAACTGGTTGATAATAGAGATGGCTGAGTTAATGAGCCACTTAGAACTAATTCTGATTTTGCTAGGCTAAACTTGATAGGCGTCAGCTCTAGCATAGTCCGTCCTCGAGTGGAGGCAAATAATTTTGAACTTAAGCCTGCCGTGATTCAGATGGTGCAGCAATATACTCAATTTGATGGTTTGCAAGATGAAGATCCAAATGCGCATATCCAACTCTTTCTGGAGATATGCGATACCTTCAAAGTTAATGGAGTTAGTGATGATGTGATCCGCCTCAGGCTCTTCCCATTCTCTTTGAAAGGCAAGGCTAAGCAGTGGCTGAATTCTTTACCGAGGAACTCCATTACTACATGGCAAGGTCTGATTAAGAAGTTTATGGACAAATTCTTCCCTCCTTTAAAGACTGCTAAACTTCGAGCTGAGATTCAATCTTATCATCAGCATGACATGGAGACGTTGTATGAAACCTAGGAGAGATTCAAGGACTCAATGTGGAAATGCCCACACCATGGGATCCCAGAGTGGCTTCAAGTTCAAATATTTTATAATGGGTTGAATTATCAAACGAGACAAACAGTAGATGCCACAGCTGGTGGCACCTTGAACCATAAAACTCCTGAAGAAAGTTTGACTCTTTTTGAAGACATGGCTGCGAATAATTATGAATGGTCACATGGTAGGGGCAGAGAAAAGAAGGTGGCAGGCATTCTTGAAGTGGATGTGGTTACTTCTATCATGTCCAAAGTTGAGGCTTTATCTAGAAAGATCGACGGGCTGGCTGTCTCACAACATCAGTTGGCTATTGTGGAACCCTCAGGTGGTGAGGAAGGGCAAACAGAGCAAGTGGATTATTTGGGAAACCCAATTCGGCCCCAGAACAATCCATACAGCAATACTTATAACCCAGGATGGAGAAATCACTCAAATTTTTCTTGGACTAACAACAGTAATATTCAGAAGGGCAATCCGAATCCTCCACCAGGCTATCAGAGGCCAATGGTCCAGAGTTCCAAACCACCACTTGAAGATCTCCTCACAAAATTCATCTAGGATTCAGAAGACAGACAGAAGTCCTTAGATTTGATTATGAAAAATCAAGACTCGGCTCTGAGGAATCATGAGGCATCAATACACAATCTTGAAAACCAGGTCGGTTAGATAGCTAAGCTTCTGTCAGAGAGATCTCAAGGTTCACTACCGGGAAACATAGAAACCAACCCTAGAGAACATGTTAAAGCTGTCACATTACGAAGTGGTAAGGAACTACAACCAAAGGTTCAAGAAGAAGAGAGTCGGGTGACTGAACCAGCAAAAGAACAAGTAGTTCTCAAAGAAGGGGGAAAGCATTCAGAAAAATCACCTAAAGAGAAATCATCACCTCCATTAATCCCAGAATACAAGCCTAATGTTCCTTATCCAGCATGACTCAAGAAGGACAGAACAGATGAGCACTATGGCAGATTTTTAGAAATATTCAAGCAATTGCATATCAACCTTCCACTGGTTGAGGCATTATCACAAATGCCACGATATGCAAAATTTTTGAAAGAGTTGCTATCGAACAAAAGGAAGCTTGAAGAGTTCTCCACTATAACTTTAGGAGGAGAATGCTCTACGGTAATTCAGAACAAACTCCCAAAGAAGTTAAAAGATCCTGGGAGCTTTACCATCCCTTGCCTGATAGGGAATTTATCTAAAGAACGGACATTGGCTGATTTGGGAGCCAGCATTAATTTGATGCCATACAAGATGTTCCAGAAATTGGGTATTGGAGAGCCGAAACGGACCAAAATGAGTCTTCAGTTAGCCGATCGATCAGTCAAATTCCCGAGAGGAGTAGTTGAAGATGTATTAGTGAAGGTGCAGGACTTCATCTTCCCAGCGGATTTCGTCATCCTTGACATGGAAGCAGATGTGGAGGTCCCTCTTATATTGGGGAGGCCATTTTTGGCTACTGCTAGAGCCATAATTGATGTTGGGGATGGGAAATTAGTGTTGAGAGTGGGAAATGAAGAGGTCATAGTGAAAATGCCTGACGTCCTTAAACAAAGCCTGCACCATGATGATACATGCTATGCAATCGACTACCTCGACTTTGCAGTTTCGGATTCATTGCAAGACCTGTTGATTGGTGATGCATTGGAATTTTGTTTGATGAATGGGGAGAAAGAGCAACTTGAAAATATGGCGATTAGAGCAGTTGTCAATCAGCTTAATAATAATCCTGAGTTAAGAGAAGAAAGAAGCTTTGAAGGTATGAATAGATCCACCATTCAGAGATCGAAACCTTCAATTGAGGAACCACCTGAGCTAGAATTGAAACAACTGCCAGACTACCTTCAATATGCATTTTTGGAAGAAGATTCTAAACTTCCAGTCATAATTGCATCAAATCTGGATCGAGATCAGTAGGAAAGGTTATTGCATGTCCTGGGGCAACACAAGAAAGCAATTGCATGGAAAATTGCAGATATAAAGGGGATTAGCCCATCGTTTTGTACACACAAAATTTTGATGGAAGATTGTGTCAAGCTAGTGGTACAATTGTAGCGCCGACTTAATCCAAATATGAGAGATGTTGTAAAAAAGGAAGTCATCAAATTGCTTGATGCAGGAATGATCTACCCGAGTTTTGATAGCTCATGGGTGAGCCCCATTCAAGTAGTTCCGAAGAAAGGCGGTATGACAGTGGTACCGAATGAAAAAAATGAACTCATCCTGATGAGAACTGTCACTGGATGGAGAGTTTGTATAGATTACCGCAAGCTAAATGACGCAACTCGAAAGGATCATTTTCCTCTTCCATTTGTGGACCAAATGCTTGAAAGGTTAGTTGGTCATGCATATTACTGTTTCCTCGATGGGATGTCTGGATATTTTCAGATTCCTATCGCACCTGAAGACCAGGAAAAGATGACATTCACATGCCCTTTTGGGACCTTCGCTTATCGACGCATGCCTTTCGGATTATGCAACGCTCCAGCTACCTTTCAGCGATGCATGATGGCTATTTTTGAGGATATGGTAGGAGACAAGATGGAAGTATACATGGATGATTTTTCTGTTTTTGGGAATTCTTTTGATTAGTGTCTACACCATCTTGAGTTAGTGTTGCAACGTTGTGAAGACACTAACTTGGTCCTAAATTGGGAGAAGTGTCATTTTATGGCAAAAGAAGGTATTGTTTTGGGTCAAAAAATCTCCAAGAAAGGCATAGAAGTGGATGAGGCAAAGATCGAAGCAATTTCTAAATTGCCCCCACCATCTTCAGTTAAGGCAATACGAAGTTTTCTTGGCCATGCAGGGTTCTATCGACGATTCATTAAAGATTTTTCAAAAATTGCTAGGCTGATGACAAAACTCTTGGATAAGGATACCTCCTTTGACTTCAACCAGGAATGCATTGATGCATTTGAACTCCTCAAGCAAAAACTCATCACTGCACCTATCATGGTCGCACCAACATGGGACGTTCCCTTTGAGATTATGTGTGATGCTAGTGACTCGGCTATGGGAGTTGTTCTAGGTCAGCGAAAGGACAAATACTTTCAACCCATTCATTATGCTAGCAAAACATTCACTCCTGCACAAGAAAACTATAAAACCACTGAGAAGGAGTTGTTGGCAGTTGTCTTTGCCTTTGACAAGTTCAGACCATATCTCATCTTATCTAAGGTCATCGTATACACAGATCATTCCGCCTTGAAATTCTTGCTGACAAAACAAGATGCAAAGCCACGCCTCATTTGATGGATTTTACTTCTTCAAGAGTTTGATCTTGAGATAAGAGATAAAAAGGGTGCCGAAAATCTGGCAGCCGACCACTTGTCACGTTTGGAGAATCCCTATTTAGAAAGACCGAACGAAGTTGAGATCAATGATGAGTTCCCTGAGGAACGATTGTATGCCATCAAGACCGTGAAGATGATATCATCCCATGGTTTGCTGATATTACCAATTACCTAGTGGCAAGGGCCCTTCCTAAGGATATGAACAAGCAGCAGAAGAAGAAATTTTTCACCGAATTGAAGCACTACTATTGGGAGGATCCACATTTATTCAGAATTTGTGCTGATCAGATGATTCGAAGGTGTGTTTCCCATGAAGAAGGATGGAAAATCTTATTCCACTATCATAGTGGGCCAACGGGAGGACATCATAGTGCCAATAGGACGGCACACAAAGTATTGGAAGTAGGATTTTACTGGCCGTCATTGTTTAGGGATGCTCAGAGATATATAGCTCGATGTGACCGATGCCAGAGGGATGGCAACATATCAAAAAGGAATGAAATGCCACAACACTACATATTAGAGTGTGAAGTATTCGATGTGTGGGGCATCGACTTTATAGGGTCCTTTCCTCCTTCCTTCAGAAATAAATACATATTGGTAGCTGTGGATTACGTCTCTAAATGGGTAGAAGCACAAGCCTTGTCGACTAATGACTCCCGGGTGGTTGTTAAATTCTTGAAGAAGCTCTTCTGTAGATTCGGGTTCCTACGGGCACTCATAAGTGACAGAGGTACACACTTCTGTAATTCGCAAGTTGAAAAGATTCTTAAGCGATATGGGGTGACTCACTGTCTTGCTACGCCGTATCACCCCCAAACCAGTGGGCAAGTGGAGGTTTCAAACAGGGACTTAAAGCATATCTTAATGAAGTCCGTGTCTCACCATAGACGAGACTGGGCCGAGAAGTTAGGTGATGCTTTATGGGCATATCGAACAGCTTACAAAACCCCCCTTGATACTACTCCATATCGATTGGTCTACGGGAAAGCTTGCCATTTACCAGTTGAGATTCAGCATAAGGCATTTTGGGCGATCAAATCTGCCAATTTAGATCTCAGCCGGTCTAGAGAACATCAAAGGATGCAACTTAATGAGCTAGATGAATGGAGGCTCATGGCATATGACAATTCATATATATACAAAGAGAAAGCCAAGAAGTTTCATGATGCTCGGCTACCACGGAATGGACAGTTTAATGAAGGGGACTTTGTATTACTTTTCAACTCTAGGTTGAAATTGTTCCCTGGGAAGCTTAAATCAAGATGGTCCGGTCCATTCCGGGTAAAAAAGGTTTTTCCCCACGGCACAGTTGAGTTGGAACACCCGGAGAAAGGCATTTTCAAGGTGAATGGCCAAAGGCTTAAGCATTACTTTGGGGACAAAACAGTTTTGGAAGAAAAGAAGGAGTTGAACCTCATTCTCATCTCCATTTGAGCTCCACCGGTTCATTACGTCGAGCTAACGATGTTAAACAACAGCGCTTTTTGGGAGGCAACCCATGTTGCTTAGGTAAGTTTTTTTTTGCTTTTTTTTTTCTTTATTATCATCCGTTGTTTTGGAGTAACTTTTGCAGGATAGCAAGCTACAGAGGGGCTAACCAAGTTTGGATTCTATGAAAGCCACCTTAATAGAGCTTCTTTTAAGCTCTAAGTGTGGGAAAATTCAGGATGGGAGACCTTTTCAAGGGAGTGCAAGACGAAGTGATGATAGGTATATACTTTGATTTGCACAACCGGGTACACTAGTGGTGTATCTGATTTCTCACACATGCCAGAGGGTGTCTAAATTGACTTTGCAATACAAAAGGGGAATACGTCATGGTGTGGCCTCCCGTGCACTTAAAAAAAATGCTCATTGTGTACATATCAGAGATACACGAATAAGGTACACGCTCGTGTACCTAGTCGTGTATCTGACCCACAGAAGGCACAATTCGATACACGAACAAGGTACACGCTCGTGTACCTGGTCGTGTATCTGACCCACAGAACACCCCTTTTATATACACGAACAAGATACACGCTCATGTACCTAGTCGTGTATTTGACTCACAGAATGCTCTCCCATGATACACAAACAAGGTACACGCTCGTGTACCTGGTCGTGTATCTAACCCACAAAATGCTCTCCCACAATACACGAACAAGGTACACGCTCGTGTACCTGGTCATGTATCTAACCCATAGAAAGGAATCCAAAGTACACGACCAAAGTACATGACAGTGTACTTGGTCGTGTATCTAATTTTTCTGCTCGTACTATAAAAGGACTCCTCACTTCACTCTGCCATTTACACGACCCATTCTCCATTCGTGTATTTGACCCACTCACTCCCACTCTACTCCTCCATACCGTGGTTGTTCTTTCCACACCATAAATTTCTTCCGTTTCAAGGACTCAAGGTAAGTAAGTTTTCTCTTCTTCTTCTTCAATACTTATTGCAATACGGTTGTTGCTCGGTTTTCTTTTACGACTACCATACATGCTTGCATCTATGATGATGGTATGATGAGTGATTTCGCAGTTTGGAAGTCGATTGTTGATAGATCTATAGACATTTTGAACTCACGTGAATGCATGTTTGATTGATGTCATGAGTGGCTGACAAACAAGTGAATCGACAGTTAGGATTTGAACATGAATATTTGGGACTTTGATTTTGTGGGTTTCTGGAACAATGTTGTTGTGTTTCTTTCCCAATCTTCTTCTTCGAAACCAAGTTATGAGGCCATCTTTTTCATGATCACTAAACTATCGCACCTAGCTTCTTAGAATCAAGATTCGAACTTTATCGTTTAAGGATGCTTTGGGTGTGTTGTAGTTACATTTTTTTTTTTGCCTTCAAGAAGGTAGATTGATAATATACTAAAGCCACAAGACCTGATTTTGAGCGTTCTTATGGTAATTTGTGCATGTATGAGATGGGTAGATACACAATCAGGTACACAATCGTGTACTTTGGTTGTGTATCTCAACTGCGATATCTTCTTCCTTATTTCAGAAACCCAATGCAAGTCCTATCATTTTCTTTGTGTAATTGACGACCCTAACTTATTTTGAGACCATTGTATTCTTGAATGATAAAGACATTGGGGACAATGTCTCAATCTAAGTGTGGGGAAGGGGATACTAAAGAAATTTGATAAGGGTTGTGCTGAATTGTATAAGTCATTCAAAATTTTCCCCTATTTTTTTTTCTTTTTGCTTGATAATCGAATTTTGAAATCATGATTGCAAATCATGTAGTATATTAGCATTTAGTGAATGAATTCCTCTAAAAGAGTGTTGTGCATGTCACCTTTGTCTTCTTTGGAACATTGATACTTAGTCAAAGTTATGGGATAAAATCGCTGTGAAACTCAAAGATCTTAAGAGCCATTTAATCTTTCATGAAAGGGCAAATGAAATGTTTCTCTTGGTGATCCTTCTTAGAAGATCTCTTTAAAGTAATAATTTAATGAAAGCATGTTATACTTGAAAAATAAAGGATTGGTTAGTATGGGCAGGCTTTGGTCCCTCAGAAGAGCGAAGTTTGACTCCGCTACTAACTAGTTAAAATAATAAGTTAAGGTAATAGAGGTTCGATGGGGTTCCTTTAAAACCTGGTCACCTAAGGTCGTCTGGCCTGGGATCAGCCGACCGAGAAAATTATCGTAATAAAATGAAATACCATAAAGGAAAAAGTTGAGAGGGTCTTGAAACTCGAGTAATTAAGCTCATAGGAACGCCCTCAATTGAGGGGATAACGTTCGTTAACTTGGGTGACGAGCCTAGGATTATCGGTTAAAAACTCGTTACATGGGTTGCAAGATTCTAAACAAAAAAAAAAAAAGGGATGAAACCAGTGAACTATTACAAAGAATAAAATCTTTGAAGAGATCAACCAAAAAGGAGGAGGAATCCAGGGGAAACATAGATGCAATGTATTTTCATTATTGATTGCTTTACTAAGAGAGATAATTGAGAAGATTATAGACTATTTAGTGGTGGTTGAAATGTACCACGTTTCCTTTTGCTCTAATTGATCTTGTGTCTAATTTTGATCATGAAAGCCATTGTTAAATGACAAGGGTAAAGATTGGTCTACTCTGATTAATCCTAGAAATTTGACTAAAGTATCTTTGTTACAATACTTTCACGACAAGGTGAGAAGCACACTCATTAGATTGAGGGATTGCATTGAGCTTTAAAGATTAAAATTCATAAATGTTAATGTGTGAGTAGTATTATTTGGTAACGACAATCATGATTAATGAGAAGTTTGATTAATGTTTTATTTTGCTTGAGGACAAGCAAAGACTTAAGTGTGGGGAAGTTTGATAAGTCGCAAAATACCCTTATCTAGAGTAATGAAATTGTGCTTTATTGTTGAATTTTTAGATGATTTGTTGAAGAAAAGGATGCTTAATGGAATGGATGTTAATTTCAGGATCTTCTAGAGTATTTTGGAGCTAACGGAAGGAGTTTTGAAGAGTCGGATCAAGTTTGGAAGGAATTGGATACATTACATGTGAAGAGAAAGAATTCTGGAAAGTACACAAGCGAGATACACGCCCATGTACTTTGCTTGTGTATACTGAAGCGGATGTCTGGAAAGTACACGAGCAAAGTACACGCCCATGTACTTTTCTTGTGTATCTAAGTTTTGCTTCTGTTCGATGATGTTTCAAATACACGACCAATGTACACTCCCATGTACTTGCTCGTGTATATTCACATAAGGACACTTGGAAGCAAGCATGAGATATACGAACGAGATACACTACTTGTGTATCCGCTCGTGTATATATCCAACCGGGGTACATGTATAAATAGACCGTTAGTTTGCCCTAAAACGAGAGTTTACGAATTTTTTATTTTCTCTGACTCTCATTACAGCAAGGGAAAGAAGATTCTGTCGATTCTAAGGGAGATTGAAGACCCACGAAGAAGAAGATTCTATCTTTAAGGGTTGTGACTATGAATTTTATCTATTCTTCTAGTAATTGCATTTCTTTTGTCCAATTTATGGAGGAGTAGACCCTAGATCTAGATTTTATTTGAAACTTCTCTGTCATGTGATGAAGATTTGGTCATTAATGAGAAGTTGTTGACTTTCTTATGATTAATTGCGTGCCCTTCAATTGTTTCTTAGATTCATAGTTCCGGAATATGAATTTATGCATGATATCATATTAGTTAATTGAGAAATTGCTCTTATGATTAGATTTAATGCAATTAATGAGATTTGATTGTTCTTCTAGAGATAGGAAACAAGAGTCTTCTGTTTACATCGATTATTTTGATGCGAATTCATGTGCTTTATGCAATTCTAGGTTGCTATTAACTAAGGAGAGATCCTATTTGATAAACTTAGGATTAGATAGGTTAATATACTTGAGAAAGTAGTTAACTTGACTAGAGAATTCGACAGTATAAGAAGTCAATTACAACAATCTTCATAAATCTAATGAATTACATGATAGAGAAGGAGTAGAATAAGATCTAGGTTGCTTTTGTTAATTGATAAATCTTCAGAACCATTGTTGTTAGTGAGTTATTAGTTTTAAGATTAGAGTAATTAAGTTTCAACCAACATATTTAAGCGGCAGTTAGATAATAGGAACAGAGTTAGTACTAGTAGTTGGTGTATCTCTGAGGGACGACCTTGTGCTTACTCGCTATATTACGCTACGATAGGTGCACTTGCCTATTGCTTTATGGTAGGATTAAGAACAAGAATTAAATTTATTAAAACTATGATTGGCAACGATCAAATATAAAGAAGAAATGGAATTTAGGACCTATCGACCAAACTGTAGCAGCCTTACCATTTAGATGGTAACACAAATGGAGAATCCATTGGATGCCTCCAAGAACACACTAATTGGACAAAGAATTTGCAGTTTTGTGTTAAGATAGGTCTCTTATTGATTGGTTAGTAGAATCCACCAATTAGATGGTAGGATAAAAACTTTAGTTAAGATTTTAAGCAAAAAGCATCACATTAATAAACCTTTGTGCATCTAAGCCTTCATGTGTATACTAATCGGATGATAGATTAACTACTGTTTGATTGTTACACAACTTTTACAAAAACATACTCTTCTTCTCTAATAAAAAACAGTGATGCATAGAAGTAGATTTAGAAGTTTAGAAAATGTTGTTCATTATATTTTTTGTTGTTGTTGTATTTTCATTTCTTAATATAAATTTTACTTTTTCTTTTAATTTTTAGCTTCTATAACATGATAGCTTAGATTTCAAGTAGGTTCTAGTTGTTTTGAAGCTTTAAGTTGTAGATTCAAGCTTGAACATAGTGGATTTTAAGTTATTTTTGCATTTTCCATGCTAGCTACGATATACCTTAGGTTGTATCTTTAAATTCACTATTTACTACATTTAATTCTATATTTATGTTTAAATTCATGTGTTGTGATTATTGTTATCTTTATTATGAATATGGGTTTGTTAAGCTTAAATGTGATATTGGGATTTTGTGGAATTTGATGAAAAAATTGATGTAGTTGAGTTATTAGTAATAAATTGTGTGTGAATGTGGTATTTTGCCTATCTCTTTAGAGTAGCTAGGGATAACTAGTAAAAAAATCCACTTGCTATGCTACATGATAGAACAAACCATGCAAAAGTCAAAGTGAGTTATGTGAATATAGCCAAAGTCTTACATTGATACCAACATGAATACCTTTGAAGCATAACAATGATGTGTTCGATTGATAAAGAAGAAAGACCATTTTAATTGAGGAATCCCTCTAGTAATCAAGAAATTGCTAGGATATGCACTTCATTACATTATACTTTTCTTTTGTAGCTTAACTTAAATTTAATGATGAAAAACTTGTGTTTGATTTGCTTATAATGGATTAAAGCTAATATAGTCTAGTATTTAGTTTGCCTTTTTGCCTTTTCTATGAAGAATATGACCTTGATATCTCATCTCATACTATTACACAACAAATACGCTTGCCAAGTAATCATAATTTCATAAGGTTTTATCATTTATGAGCTAGTTGTGTAGTTGTATGCTTTTCACTATTAAAAAATGGAATATGTTGTATAATTTGTGACTTATGAAAGCAGTGAAAGTGACACTAAAGTGCCATGCTTGAACCTTTGAAACTTTTAAAGTGTTGAATGAAAAAAATGAAATGATTCATTTTTCTAGAAATTCTAGAAATTATGAAGAATTTAATGAGTGGTCCTTGATGTTTAATTGAGTTCATTTGATTTTCTAGGCATGATCTAACTTTAGGTTATATTTGACATTTAGATACCTTAATGATTTAAAGTTAAGTATTTATGCTTCTATGTGATTTTTCCAAAAAAAGAAAGTTAATATTTATTAAGTATTCTTAAATGTTCATATGAACATTTAATGTGTTCTTAACAAAAACCATATTTTGATCCATTTTAGTGATCCAAATTCATCAAAAACATGTTTTTCCACATTATTTTTACCAAACATTCCCAAATAGTTTTTGGATTATTATTATTATTTTTATATAATTTGCTTCTTGATCAATGAGATCCCTAAATTCATGAAGCATAAATACTAAATTTGAATCCATTCTTGAAATTGTTCTTATTTGATCATGCTAGGAGGTGCAAATTCATAATGAAAGTGTTTGTGAATAAAATAATGGGAAAAAATAAGAAAATAGAGACAAATAATAATAATAATAATAATAATAATAATAATAATAATAATAATAATAATAATAATTATTATTATTATTATTATTATTATTATTATTATTTGAGTGAACTAGAGACTAATCCATGTCACCTTCTCTAAGTTGGTCTACATCCCCACTAAAACAACCAAAAGAGTTAGAACAGCCCTATCTCAGTTCAATTTATTCAAATAAATTACTTAGTTTAATTTAGTTAAATGAATTTGATTTAATAAATAATAATACTAATTAAATAAATTAGTAATAACTAAGCTTAATTAAATGCATTAAGTAGCAAGTATAATAGTATAAACTTAATTCAACATTAGTTAGGCCCTAGCTAAATCAAGGCTTTTTTATGTGCCTATTTCTATGATAAAAGCAAGTAATTCCAAATCCAAGCTGATAATCAACAATAGTCGAGTCCAATCAATCAAAATAATGAACAATAACAAAAGAAAACCCTAAACCCTTACCAAATATGACGTACCGGCAAGAGAGTAGTCCTAGTATGGATTAATTGATATGACACACAACAATCCGATACTATCACTCGCCACAATCTATAGGATTGATAAGAGTATATGAAGAACAACTTCACTTTTTAAGATTCTCAAAATGTCAAAAGTCCCCTAATTCTTACATTACAAAGCTATTTATAGGATAAGGAAAAACAAACTCAAAACATTCACAAACTAAACCGGCTTAAGAAAGTAAGCCGCTGACTTTGGTGGTTTTCGCCACTGACCTTGAGGGACTAGTTCTTGTGATTTGATTCTTTCATCAAAGAAATTTGTAATGGATGTGATTTGATTCCCATCATCTCCTCGGACCTGTGAAAGATTTTCCCTCAAAATCTAATGGTTCTTTTGTTTTAGATGCAAATTTCTAAGAGTCACCTAGATTGAAAATCTTGGTCTGCATATGTTTATCGCCCTGAAGTCGTAGCTACCCTTGGGCATTCTTGAGACGTTTAGAAGTCTTTTGATAAAGGTTTTGAATTTCCTGTGATTGTTTCACTCTATTCAGGTTGTCTTCCAGTTTCTTTCGCCTTACTAATAAGGACTTCCTTTTAGTGGTTTTGTTAATCCGTTCCTAGGCTTCGAGCACCTTAGTTGGTGACATAGGATCCAAAACAACCCATTCACCATCCTTTTAAAACACATAGATGTTCATAAACCCATCATGCAACACTCTCTTGTCAAATAACCAAGGTCTACCTAGTAGTGTGATGTGCACATAGGAAGAACATCATAAACAACTTCATCCTGGTACTTGTCCCCTATACTGATTGGAACCTTAGCCCTCTGAGTGACATGCAAACTGTTTTGTTCACTCAACTAGTGCAATTCATAGGGCTTAGGATGTGAGGTAGTGACTAGCTACAATTTATTTACTAGTGCATCAACTACTACATATAAGAAGAGCACAAAGATTACCTTGAACCCTATAGGGAATATGGAATAAGTTTTGCCTCTATACGTCCTCAATATCTGCAGATGTAGTCATTACCCTATGCAACATGTTAATATTGATCATTTCCTTTGTCTTCATGTGCCTTAGCATCTGGATCCTCATAATAGCATTGCTAATAAATCCGTTGGCTCAAGTATCTCTTTCTCGCCACCTTTACTTTCCACCTCCATCACAATTATCACCTTTTTGTTAGGACATTGAGTAGTCATGTGTCTAAATCCCAAACATTTGGAGCATTGGATTTGACGATTCTTTCCACTTGATGAGCCAGACACTATTTGCCTTATGTCTACCCTAGGCAACTGCTTTCCCCTTTCCAAAAAGTTCCTTCTCCCTTCTAACATCAGTAACAGCTACATTTGCTTCCTCAATCTTATCAATCCCCCTTTATCAACCTGTTGACTATTTGACCTATATAGCTTAGTAATGATCCATACCCATTACTTGCTGCTCTATACGGATTAGAATGCATCTGTCTCTCAACTTTTAAAGCCAACTAGATGATTTCATCAAGGTTATCATATTGCTACAGTTCCATTACATAGGCAATCTTATATTTCAGACCGGATACAAATTGTATCATAGTCTATTCAAGATGTTCAATGGTTCCACAACGAATCATGAGTGCTTCAAATTTTTGGACATATTCGTCCACAGTCTTACATCCTTACCTTAAGGTTTGGAGGTGCATGAATAGTTCATGCTTGTAATGCTCTAGAGCAAACCTCTTCCTTAGAACTCTTTTCATCTCTTGCTAAGTATGAATCTCAACATCACCATCTCTCCTCCTATTAGCCATAAGGTTCTTCCACCACAAGGTGGCATAACCTATAAACTCGACTGCTGCTAGACGAACTCTAGTATGGTCATTAATCTCATAGTACTCGAAGAGTCCTTCTACCTTATCTTCCTAATCAAGATAATCCTCTATAGATCCCCTTCAGCAAATGAAGGCATTTGCAATTTTACATATTCCAGACCCCTAGGTGGCTTGAACTTACAATTAGGATAAACCTCATCTTTAAAGTTATCATCCCTTTCCTCCTTGTAAGCATGATGCTCTCTTCCAACTTGTCTGCCTCTATTTCCTCCTAAGGCTCCTTCTCTACCCACAACATTAAGATCTACCTAAGGTAGGGGTGCTTGTGGATTTGCCACTAGCTGCTGGGGTAACGTCATTTGATCGACCTGAGTGGTTAGGTTAGCAACCACAGTGGTTAGGTCCTGCATTTGTTCTTCCAAAGTTCTACTACCCATAACATGACGTCCCTGACCTCCTCCTCTAACCTGACTGTTGGCTTCATTCCCAATTTCTCCATTAACACCATCATTCAACATGCTTAATAGAAATTGCAATCTCAATATAGGAATTCACAAGTCACAATCACACACTGCAATAATCCCCAATTGGCATAATCTTAATTACAACCTCCTCTCGATTTCCAACTCAAATCCCAACACAATGACAGTACAACCTTAACAGATACACACAAACAACAACAACCGACCCTAATTCAATCACTTAACCCACAATAATAGAATCACACAACCCACAACAACAACCACAATATGAAAACCCTAATTTTCAATCCGCTATCAATACTAAGGAACAAATCCCTAATTCAATCACACACAACAGCAACACAACCCAATTGACAACCAGTGTTCAGTCCCAATTCGATCTCAACCAATCCACAACACAATGCACAATATCAAAACCTTAATTTCTTTAAATGGAAGTTCAATAGTCATAATCCCTTTTCTCAACTAGAGCTCTGATACCAAAAGATGATATGCCTATTTCTATAATAGAAGCAAGTAATTCTAAATCTAAGCTAATAATCAACAACAATTGAGTCTGATCAATCAAAATAATGAACAATAACAAAAGATAACCCTAAACCCTTATCGGATATGACGCACCGGTAAGAGAGTAGTCTTAGTGCGGATTAGTTGATATGACGCACAATAATCTAATACCGTCACTTGCCACAATCCACAGGATTGATAAGAGTATATGAAGAACAACTTCACTTTTTAAGATTCTCAAAATGTCAAAAGTCCCCTAATTCTTACATTAAAAAGCTATTTATAGGATAAGGAAAAACAAACTCAAAACATTCACAAACTAAATCGGCTTAAGAAAGTAAGTCGCTAGCTTTGGGAAGGAAGGCCACTGGCTTTAGCGAAGGAAGGCCGCTAGCTTCGGGGAGGGAAGGCTGTCAGCTTTGGTGGTACACACTGCCAGCCTTAAGGGCTAACCTAAGAGGTAAGGTTACCGGCCTTGGTAGACGGGCTATCTCCTACACCACCGGGATCAGCCTAAAGGGTAACCCGCTAGCCTTTATGGCCGACCTAAATGTATCCTTCTCCGGTTCTTGTGATGTGATTCTTTCATTAAAGAAATTTGTAATGGATATGATTTGATTTCCATAACTTTTAGACCTAGCTATAAAACTAAACTTAATAGTCTGAGACTAAGTTTAGTAATAGATTAATGATCAAATAATTGATAATAGTTTACTAATTCTTAATTCTTATTAATCAATTCCTAAGTTAGATTTTAAAATTTTTTTAACCTTTGGTTTGAGCTCTATTCAATATAGGTATGTAGTAGCCTTGTGTGTTGCATGTTAAATGGAAATTTTAAACCAAACTAATATGTGAATTCAGATAATTAATTAAGTATTACTTATTTTTAGGCATCTCGAGCTATGATACCTTTAGCTTGGGTTATGTTTGCAAGTGTAGTTGTTGGGATAACAAGGTAGTTCGTTAGGTGCTTAGGCCATCATTGGTGACTCAATAGATAACCTATAGGAAGGAATTATGTTAGATAACAATCAATGAAAGCAAAAAGAAGTTATAACGGGTATTATATAGGGGAATGGGATTCATGAGCAATACATTATGGATGGACTACGATGGTTAATGTCTGAATAATGGTAATGAATTCCATATGGGGTTATTGTTTAATATTTCGTTTGGACATGGAGTTTAACCATTTTTGTTGCCACCAACAATCTACTAGGATCGGGCCTTACATGCCCTAATCATGTTATTCTAAAGTCATGCGTACTTCTATGCTTTATCACATTTCTAGGATGTTAGAAGTGTCCCACCTCTTGACCATTAGATCTATAATTTAATGAATCAAGTCACCTAAATTAGTTTTAGCCTACATGTGAGTGACATTGACTATGCAGTTTTGTTATTGTTGTATTGAGTTCATTGTAACTTACACCTTATTAATTTTTTTTCAAATTTATTTTGTGGGCTATTTATCTATGGGCCATACTTTAGAAGCATTCTTATGTTGGGATCCAGGATGATGCTAGCTAGAAGTGTTATGCTTAACTTCACCTATAATTTTTGGTTAACTAAAGGATTTTACATAAAATTGTAATTGAATTTTAAAGACATTAAGGACTTTAGATTGACTTATTATTAAGTAGCTTAGAGGCTTAAAAGTTTTATATGTTTTACATAAGTGAAACACATAGCAAATAGCCATTGCTTTTAGATTTTGGGGCGCGACCACAATTGTCTATAGATACATCCCAAACCATTAGTGTAACCCATATATAGCTTCATCTCAAAGACCTAACCCATATCACAACAATTAGCTAGTTAACTACCTTCCTTCTTGCACATGACAATTTAACACCTAAACTATAAATCATATCATCATAGATATTTGTCCCACTATAGGCTAACAACACTAAGTCTATGAGCACCACCTCCAGTACTCTTGACATGGGCTCACAAGCAACAAATTATTATTATTATTATTGACTAAGTAGTTATCATATTCAGTCTATTCTAAATCTATAAGCACATACGACACACAACAATATAGCTACCTTGTTTTTCCTAGAAACTATTACTTGTTCTTTTTATATCCAAGATATACCTATAATAATGATTTTAATAAGCTTACCAAACTTTATAATTAAATCTTGTATCTATTTTCCTTTACTTGTGAGTATTCTAAGGTTTAAAAAGTCTTTACAATTAATGAAATGTCCTGAATAAAATAATTTTATTTTGCAAGACATTTTGGTAACTTCACCTAAAGTTTCCAATTAGATTAGAATTAACATTTTTCCTTCCATACACAAAACTACCCTTCTCAATACTAAAATGTATTTTTCACTTTCAAAAGAAATGGTAAGTTTCTTTACTCCCTCTCCACCAGCAAGTTTCTATAGAAAATCACTTGAGGTATTTCTTTCCTTTTCTAATATTCTTAAAATTTATACTTATAATGGTCAATAGATAGTGAGTTTAATTATCATTAGATGATTTGTCTCTTAAGGCAACTTTGTTGTGTTGGAGAATCTTAAAGAGGAACAATTCCTCATTGTGGAGAAATTTAATTAATGTATTGGGCTTAGAAGTGGTATATGTGTAGGGTGTTGGATTATGTGTTAAAGATCAATAAAAGTATGTTCTTGATCTTTCATCGTTTTGTTTTATGAGAAGATTTACACACTTATTGGGGTTATTTCCTTATGTGAAATTGATGGATATTGAAGTAAGGTGTGGATGAAGAGTTTATTATAATGGGAATCGATTTCAAGTAGATTATAGATTACTGAAATTAAGAGTTGTTTCATGATCTTTAAAAAGATTATGTTTATGAAGTGGAAGGATTGATTAAAAAGGTTTGAAGCAATCATGGGAAAAGGTGTGAATTTATATTTTGAAATAGCTTTGGAGCATCAGTTAGCTAGCTTTAGAGGATTGGTTAACCAACCATTTTTGGTGGTCAAACATGCCCTCTATAGTTGTCAAACGCCCACTCCTTATGCAATCTACATACATAAAAAATAATAAGATAAGGTAAGGTATTAATAAGATAAAAAGATATATATACATATATATATACAATGATAATAAGATCAAATAAATTATTAATATTGATAATAAGATAAAATAAATAAATAAATAGATAATAATAATAATAATAATAATAATAATAATAATAATAATAATAGCAATAAGTTTAGATAAAGTAAAATGGTTGTAGAATGGTTAAATGGTTACCTTAGTCCAAAATCGTTAAATTAGTAAAAAATTAAACCTTAATTGTAGGGTATAGATCTAAATTTCAACTAAGTCATTGACAATAATGTATACTTGTGTATTAGACTTTAAGTATCCGGCTTACCAATTTGTTTCAATGAGTATGACTTAGGTATGTAACTATCGTACTTATACGTTGTGGTGCTTGTTAAGATAGAAACTCAAATGAAGTTATGGATATCAAAACCTTAATTATATATTACTTGGCTAAGGTTGAAAGATTTAAGGCTATTAGTGATCATGTAAGCACCTATCGACTAGTATATGGCAATGGCTCGAGTTGAGTGGCATACTAGAAAGATGTGGTAGATTAGGCATTGATGTTATTGGTGGGTTATTAATCAAGGAGATTATCTTGATCATGGGTTGGTATATTGGAATGAAGCTATAGTTTGGTCATATTAGCAATATGTGACTTTTTTAAATGATTGTAGTGAACTTGTATGCTAATGGCCACTTTGAGATAGTAAGCTTGGGATGACACGACTAGTGTATTTAGAATCATAGGGTGCTAGGAAATACCTACACCTAGAACTTCACTATTGGATAGTTATGAGCTACTTTAAGTCTTGGGAGGCTAAAATTTATTGCTTGCCTTTTAGTTGTTCATTGCATAAGATTTAATCATGTGTTTATGTATTGCTTGTCATACATGCATGCTTGTGGTGGTTATGTGTTGAGTTTCGACTCACCCCTTTGTGAAATATCTTTTTCAAGCATAACAAATGAGAAATTGTTAAAGCTTTTGATGACAAACTTAGGTTTAGGATCAACATTAGAGCATTAGAGGTATTTAATTATAGTAATAAGTTGTATATTATAAATGAGTTAAGTTCTTTAATTTGGTTTTGATGTTAACAAAAGAGGAATAATGTGTAACGTATGTTTGAGCTTGTCAGAAGTTGTTTCAGAAGATAGTAAGTGAATTTTTCTAAATTGGACAAAGAGACAGAAGCTTGTTCAGAACCATCAATGGTGTTATACAGACTGTTTTTGTTATATCAAAAGGTATTTAAGAAGTTATGTAATGTATCTGTAGTTCTCGTGTTAACCTATCAGAAGCTCTTTCAAAACCCTTATAAAAGAGGGATGGTAGACAGATTTTGTTCAGAAGCTTTTTCAGAACCTTTACAACAGGAGGACAGTTGACAGGTTTTCTTCAGAAGCTCTTTCAGAACCTTCCATGCTTGTCACGAATTTTTTTCCAGATTTCGTTCTAATTTTTGTATTGATGGTTTTTAATAAATTTCAAGACCTAGCTCTACGTGTCAAGTATATTTGGGTAATATACTTGATGTGTTTTACTAAAGTTGGATTTTATATCATGGGGTTTTTAATTTACATAAAGTTTTTACAAGATTTTATTCAAAGATTTTATTTTATTCATGATAAAGTGAGATCGTATAAGATTTACAGGTTTTATCAAGATTTAAATCTAGATATTTGTGTTATATTTTGGGAGATCCAACAGTTACAAAGATAAGGATATATTTGAATTAGAAATATGGTTGTTACATGAAGATATGGTTCCACAACAAATGGGATATCAAGATAAGGTTCCATAATGTGAGGGATATCTTCAACAAACTTGATCCAAAGAATATCTTCAAAGAAGATCTCAGTCAAACTAATTTATCCAAGCTTATCCTCATCAAAATATCACGGGAATGCAGATTTTTCTCCAACAAGTTCAACTTATTTTTGAAATACAAAATTTCAAAAATAAATCCAGGCTTATCATGTGGAACTCCATGAACGTTACAAGAATCAAGCACACGAAAAGTTAAAAAGCTCATATATCTTCAGGTGCAAAAATATTCTTACACTTGTGATCTGATTTGTAGAGGAAATTTGATATTCCTCATTGTTATTGTGATTCCTTTCTTATATGAGGAATTGAGAGTTGTTTCATCATTGTAGTTTGAGTGATTAGCTTAGTGAAGAAGCTAGAGAGACTCAGCAGTGAGACTTCACCTTGAAGAGACTTATTTTGTATACTCTCAATTTTATTGATATAGTGAAACACAACCAGTAAAGACAACTGGGACCCTGGCGTGGAGCTGGAAGAGAGGACTGATGCTCGAGGTGGAACCTCTATAAATCTCTGAGCATTTTATTCTTCTCTACTCATTTTATTTATTGCACATTATTATTTTTCATTTTTTTTGCTCACGTCATTTCTTTAGTTAAGAGACTTTGGATAATTTGCAAAAATTGAAAATTTAAGTAATTAATCAATTCACCCCCCTCTTGATTAATCTAATTGGGACCAACAATTGGTATCAGAGTAGGACTCATTTATTTTGAGTGATCCAAAATGGGTGAAAATATTGTTGCAATTAATTGAGCTCCATACTTCGATGGTTCAAACTTTTCATATTAGAAGATGCGCATGGAAACTTATATTAAAGCTAATGTTTATGATTCATGGCAGGTCATTGCACTTGGGGACAATGTGATCACCTTGAATGGAAATTCAACCTTGTCAAATTCTGAGAAGAAGATTATTGAGAAGAACAACAAAGCAAAAAATCTATTGCTGACTACTATTGCACCATCAGAGTTCTATTTGATATCATCGTGTGCAAATGCAAAGGAGATTTAGGATATCCTATTTGAAACATATGAAGGGACTGATACCATCAAGGAAACCAAGATAAATTTTTTAATTCAACAATATGAATTATTTAAGTTTAAATCTAATGAAGATGTCAAAGATGCTTTTAATAGGTTTATAGCTATTACAAATGAGCTTGCATCACTTGGAAAGAAACTTCCAGATCCTGATCTTGTGAGGAAAATACTAAGGATATTGCCACCATCTTAGGATGCAAAGAAAACAACTATAGAAGAAGCTCAAGACCTAAAAAAGCTAACTCTCAGTCAATTGAGAGAAAATCTCATGGCATATGAGTTTCACATAAAAACCACGTAAAGAGGAGAAGACAGCACTAAAGGAATTGCTTTTAAAGTCAAGGGAATAAAGCAAAATGAAACTGAAATAGATGATAGCGACGATGAGAAAGAAGAGGACATCAGTCTTCTAGCACGTAGACTCAACAAGCTGCTCAAGAAGCAAAGAGGCAAGAAATTTAGTGTTTTCAAGAAAAGTATTGAATATAAGCATAATGATGCAGGAAAAGCTTATAAGGAGAAAGAAAAGAAGAAAGAGAAAAAGGAAATTCAATGTTATGAATGCAAAAAGCCATGACACATCAAATATGAATGTCCAACACTGATCAAGACAATGGAAAATTATAAAAAGAAAAGTCGTGCAATGCTAGCAACGTGGAGTGATTTAGAGGACACAGAAACGAATTCAGAAGATTTAGAAGAAGAAGAGGATGAGGCAAAATTTTGTCTAATGGCTAGTTCTGAGGTACACTCTGAATCTGATGAAGATATAACTGATACTGACATGCTAGTAGAAATGAGTAAGTTATTAAAGGCACTAAAAAGGGCTGATACAAAGTTGGCTAAGTATGAAAATGAAATAAAAGCTCTTAAGAATGAAAAAGAAGCATTAAAACAAACAAATACTTTGCTTGCTGATGAAAATGATATCTTGAAACAAGAAAATGAATCCATACATGTGAGTATTGAAAAATTAAGAAAAGAAAATCATCTACTTGAAGTAGAAACAAGTGACATGAAGGTAAGGATTGATGATCTATCCAATTCGTTGAAAACTACCTTTAAGAAATTTGATGAAAGTGACAAGAAATTGACCATGTTAATTTCTTCACAAAGAGTTTCAAATGAAAAACATGGATTAGGATATGAGCATGGTTCGAGTTTAAAATCGAATCAAAATACAGTTTTTGTTAAGGCTAAACAAGTCTTAAGTGATGAATCCAACAGCAAAAAGTACATTTCAAATACAAATAATGTTAAAAGAAGAAATACCAGAGACTTTTACAGAAGTTATTTTGACAAGAGGTATCTACACAATGGGTACTACAGAAGCAATACCAGAAGGTATAACAGAAGTTATACAAACCAGAATTTCAAGAAACAGGTAAATGACAGGTATAGGAATGTTAATTCTTATGCATGTTTCTTCTGTAATAAATTTAGTCACATTGAGAAATTTTGCTATTATAAAAGAAATAAGCTCAGTAGTCAACAAGTAAACCAAAGAAATCAAATGAGCTTATCTTTTGAATGGCCCAAATTCGCTTGGTTTCCTAAAAGGACTTAATTCTTTTTATTTGTACAGGAACATGAAGTTAAAATAAGAGGAACATGGTATTTGGATAGTGGATGTTCTAGACATATGACTGGAGATGCTTCATTGTTCAATAGCATAACTTGGGGAGAAAAAGGATATGTAAAGTTTGGAGATGATAGTAGAGGTAAAATAATTACCACTGGAACGATAGGTATGCCTACTTTTCCCATTGAAAATGTATATCTTGTGCAAGGCTTAAAACATAATCTACTTAGTATTAGTCAGTTATGTGATAAAGGATATAAAATGATTTTTGATCAAGACAAGTGCTATGCTTTTAATGAAAATGATGAAAGATTATTTTAAGGAATTAGGAAAAGAAATATCTATCTCATAAAACCAGCTGAAATCGATAATGCTTGTTGTTTAATTTCTTTGAATGATCATGCTTTTGCTTAGCATAAACGACTAGGACATGTTAATTTTAATCATTTAGAAAAATTATCTAAAAAGGATATTATTAAAGGATTTCCTAAAATAAATATTAAACAAGATGTGAAATGTGATACTTGCTTAAAGAATAAAATGGTTTCTGTCTCTCATAAAAGTAAAAATGTAATCTCAACTAAGAAACCACTTGAATTATTGCATCTTGATCTTTTTGGACCTACTAGAGTCTTAAGCATGTGTGGAAGCAAATATGGACTTGTTATTGTTGATGATTTTTCAAGATACACTTGGGTTATATTCTTGCGACACAAAAGAGATACCTTTGATTCTTTTCAAAAATTTGCAAAACAAATGCAAAATGAAAAGGGAGTTTCCATAATTAGTCTTCAAATTGATCATGGAACAAAATTCCAAAATAGTAGTTTTTTAAATTTTTGTAAAGAACATGGTATATGTCATAATTTCTCAACTCCATACACTCCTTAACAAAATGGAGTAGTGGAACGCAAGAATAGAACTTTACAAGAGATAACTAGATCTATGTTAAATGAAAGTGGCATTGCTGAGTATTTTTGGGTAGAAGCAGTTTCTATAGCTTGCTATATCATCAATAGAGTTTTCATTCGACCCATGACATCAAAGACTACTTATGAGATGTTTCGAGTTAAGAAATCTAACGTTTCATATTTTCATATCTTTGGATCGAAATGTTTTGTGAAAAAGAATCCTCTCAACCTTGGTAAGTTTGATGAAAGATCTGAAGAAGCTATTTTCTTAGGATATTCTCTAAATAGTCGTGCTTATCGTGTTTTCAATAAATCATCAAAAACTATTGAAGAATCAATAAATGTTAAATTTATTGAGGATTTAAAGGATGTTGATTCTGATGAAGGAAAGGACTCCAATCCTAAAGCAGAAGCTGGTTCAGAACCTAAGTCAGAAGCACCTGCTGTTAACACTCAAGGATCTGGTCATCCAGAACCTATTTCAAAGGCAAACACAGAAGGTACTTCAGAAGCTGTAAGATCTGAACAAGAAGCTTCTAGAGCTTGGAGGTATAAGTCTGCACATCCTTCTGATCAAATAATAGGTAATGCTCAATTTGGTGTTAAAACAAGAGCTAATTTACAAAATCTTGAAAATCATTTTGTGTTGTTATTTGAAATTGAACCTAGTAATATGGAAGAAGCTTTAAATGATGATAATTGGATTATCTCTACGCAAGAAGAATTAAACCAATTTCAAAGAAATAATGTATGGAACTTAGTTCCTAGACCTAGAGGAAAGTCTATAATTGGAACTAAATGGGTGTTTAAAAATAAATCAGATGAAGATGGTAAAATTATAAGAAATGAAGCAAGATTAGTTGCTAAAGGTTATTCACAAGAAGAAGGAATAGATTTTGATGAAACATATGCACCTGTTGCTAGACTAGAAGCAATATGGTTGATGCTTACATATGCATCTTATAAGGATTTTAAAGTTTTTCAAATGGATGTAAAAAGTGCATTTTTAAATGGTTTTATAAAGGAAGAAGTTTATGTAGAACAACCACCCGGTTTTGAAGATCCTTTCAAATCTGATTATGTTTTTAAATTAAATAAAGCGCTATATGGTTTGAAACAAGCTCCAAGAGCTTGGTATGAAAAATTGAGTATGTTTTTTTATCTCTAAAGGTTTTCATAAAGGAAAAGTTGACACCACTTTATTCTTGAAAACTTTGATAATGATATCTTGGTTGTGCAAGTATATGTGGATGATATTATCTTTAGATCTACTAAAGAATTGTTGTGTCAAGAATTTAGTGAGACCATGCAAGCAGAATTTGAAATGTCAATGATGGGAGAATTGACATTCTTTTTAGGGCTTCAAATAAAACAAACAAAAGAAGGAATCTTTGTTCATCAAGAAAAATACACAAAACAAATATTGAAGAAGTTTGGATATGATGGTTGCAAAAAGGTTACAACACCTATGAGTACTTCAACAAGGTTAGACTCTAACTCAAATGGACAGAAGGTAAGTGAAAAACTTTATAGGAGCCTCATAGGTTCTTTATTGTACTTGACTGCATCCTGATATTTTGTTCAGTGTGTGTTTGTGTGCTAGATTTCAAGCTGCACCAACAGAAATTCATTTATCAGCCGTAAAGCGAATTTTCAAATACTTAGTTAATACTTCAAATTTGGGCATCTGGTATCCTAAAAATCAAAATTTTGATTTAATAGGATATTCTGATGTAGATTATGCTGGTTGTAAAATTGATAGAAAAAGCACATCTGGTACTTTTCAATTCCTAGGTGATAAATTAATTTCTTGGTCTTCTAAAAAACAAAATTCTGTTGCTCTATCCACAGCTGAAGCTGAATATGTTTCTATTGGTAATTGTTGTACACAAGTTTTATGGATAAAACAACAATTGAATGATTATGAAATAAATTTTAAAACCGTGCCAATTAAATGTGACAACACGAGTGCAATAAATTTGACAAAAAATCCAATGCATCATTCTAGGTCAAAGCACATAGAAATTAGACATCATTTTATTAGAGATCATGTGCATATTGGAGATATAAATGTTGAATTTGTGCTAACCGAAAATCAATTTGCAGACATCTTTACTAAACCTCTTGAAAAGGTAAAATTTGAATTTATTAGAAATGAATTAGGAATTTGTAACCCTTTTTGAATTTTTTTCCCCCCGAAATTTTCAATCTTTGAAAATCTATATATATATATATATAATATATATTCTTTCTCTTTATTCACTTCTCTCTTTCTTTACAAATTGTTTCTCTCTTTCTTTATTTTTCCGCAACCTGCTCTCTCTCTATATTTTTTTTCTCTCTCATTGTGACTCCAATGGCGCCTAAATCCTTAGAACGTCTCAAACAGAAATCTTTCAAAACAAAACCCTCCAACAAGCCTTTAGTGATTCATGATGAATCTTCAGATTCTTTGGAAAAACCTCAAGAACCTTCAATGGAGGAGAACCCAAGTTCCCCTAACTCTAAATCTATCATTGGTTCTAAGAACACTTCCAAAAGAAAATGGGTTTCATCGTCTTCAAAAGGAAAAGAAAAGGTTACCCAAGAAATCTCTTCACCTAAGAAATCAGCTAAGAAGCAACCAAAATAAAGGAATGTACCAAGCCTAAAACCCTCAATCCCGAAATCTCTTGGAAGGAAGAAAAACGAGGTGTGTCCTTGTAGTTTTGTAGATTTTAATTTCTTTACAAGTAATGGGTTTTACTGGAATGAACTTTTAGAACCCATAGGATGTATGGAACTTTGCTCTATTCAAGTTCTAGTTTATGGCAAGTGTGTGAAAGAATTTTATGAAAATTTAAATCTTTCGGAAGGGAATGTTCTAGTTTCCAAAGTATGTGATCAAGACATTACAATTTCTAGGGCAGATGTAATTAAATGTCTACACTTGCATGATGTAAATGATGATGTAGAGATTACAAACATGCCTAGGAATGATCTTTTTGCTGCTATTAATGGAGGTTTACAAATGGATTATGGGAAGTAGGCAATGGTTATTGATTTCGAGTTGTTTCCTCGAATCATACACAAAATTATTATTGAATGTATATGTCCAAGGAAGGGCAGTTCTACTTCAATGTCTATAGACCACGCTCAAATCATCTATGCAATGATTAATAGAAAGAATGTGGACATGGCTTCTAGAGTCATTGATCAAATATGGCGAAATAGAGAAAGTCTGGTATTTGGGAATGCTCTCATGCGGCTATTTGTATTTAAAGGAATTGTTTTGCCTTCCAGCTCTTCTGAACCTATTAAGTTAAAGAAGATAGGTAAAGAAGTTTTTCATCATATGTCAAGATAAGTTAAAGGCTGTCTGTGGTATGCGAATGATGGTGTACACTTTGTGCATCAAAGACATATGAAAAGAACTGTTCCTTTTGGAACTTCTTCAATAACTGTTCAAGAAGGAGGTTTAGAACCTAGTTCAGAACCTAGAACAGAGCTTGGAACTGATTCTAGAAAGCAACCACATGATTCTGAGGCTGGAAAAAGTGGAACAAAAGAAGCTACATTCAATGTTGATCTGGAACAAATGAAGAGCGTTATGCGAGAAGCCTTGAAACATGAGCTATCAGATTTAATTAAGACAACTTTGACAGATGAAATCTCGCTTTTTCAATGGTCTGATCTTAAGAGATTAGAAGCGATGGAGTTACAAGTTAAACAAACTTCTGATACTGTTTTTGACATTAAGAAAAATTATGAGAAAATGCTCACTGACCTCCATCACTACAGAATTCTCTATGATGAGTTTAGTGTAAGAGTCAAGCAAGATCTATCCAACAATGTGATTGCCTTTGACAAGTTTGTCTCTCAAGTAAGGAAGATAAGAGATTCAGTCATTAACTCTTTCAAGACTTTGGACTCCAAGATGGATAAAACATCCTAATCCTTCACAAGTCTTCATGGAGAAATCAAGTTGTTCTTATCCACCAAATTTCCAGATTATGTTCGCTCTGGCGCACATATCATCGACTTGGATACTTCATAAGAAAAACCTTCCTCTACCAAACCTTCCACCACTACTTCTCCCTCTCGAGTTACAAGATCCAGAAAGTCTTAGTTCTTATCTTAATTTTATGTTTTGAACTCAAGTTGTGAAAGACTTCTTTTATTTTTTATGCATGGATTAAGGGGGAGTTATCCCTTTTGCTGTTAACAAAAAGGAGGAGAATTGTACCATAGAGAACTCAATGTTTTATTAATGGTTCTGTTGTGATTATGATGCTTTTCTGCTATGAATTCTGGTTAATTTTTCTAATGGTGTTATGAATATATGTTTGCTTGAACATGAAAGTTGTTTCTATTCTGTTTATCTAATGGTTTTTTGTTATCATCAAAAAGGGGGAGAATGTTAAGTTCTCTAATTTGGTTTTGTTGTTAACAAAAGAGGAATAATGTGTAACGTATGTTTGAGCTTGTCAGAAGTTGTTTCAGAAGATAGCAAGTGAATTTTTCTAAATTGGACAAAGAGACAAAAGCTTGTTTAGAACCTTCAATGGTGTTATACAGACTGTTTTTGTTCTATCAGAAGGTATTTTAGAAGTTGTGTAATGTATCCGTAGTTCTCGTGTTAACCTATTAGAAGCTCTTTCAGAACCCTTGTAAAAGAGAGATGGTAGATAGATTTTATTTAGAAGCTTTTTCAAAACCTTTACAACAGGAGGACAGTTGACAGGTTTTCTTTAGAAGCTCTTTCAGAACCTTCCATGCCTGTAACGAATTTTTTTCTAGATTTCGTTCTAATTTTTATATTGATGGTTTTTAATAAATTTCAAGGCCTAGCTTTAATTTTTTGGTAATATACTTGATGTGTTTTACTAAAGTTGGATTTTATATCATGGGGTTTTTAATTTACATAAAGTTTTTACAAGATTTTATTTTATTCATGTTAAAGTGAGATCGTATAAGATTTACAGGTTTTATCAAGATTTAAATCTAGATATTTGTGCTATATTTTGGGAGATCCAGCAGTTACAAAGATAAGGATATATTTGAATTAGAAATATGGTTCTTACATGAAGATATGGTTCCACAACATATGAGATATCAAGATAAGGTTCCATAATGTGAGGGATATCTTTAATAAACTTGATCCAAAGAATATCTTCAAAGAAGATCTCAATCAAACTAATTTATCCAATCTTATCCTCACCAAAATATCACGGGAATGCAGATTTTTCTCCAACAAGTTCAACTTATTTTTGAAATACAAAATTTCAAAAATAAATCCAGGCTTATCATGTGGAACTCCATGAACGTTACAAGAATCAAGCACACGAAAAGTTAAAAAGCTCATACATCTTTAGGCGCAAAAATATTGTTACACTTGTGATCCGATTTGTAGAGGAAATTTGATATTCCTCATTGTTATTATGATTCCTTTCTTGTATGAGGAATTGAGAGTTGTTTCATCAGTGTAGTTTGAGTGATTAGCTTAGTGAAGAAGCTAGAGAGACTTAGTAGTGGACTTCGCCTTGAAGAGGCTTATTTTGTATACTCTCAATTTTATCGATATAGTGAAACACAACCGGTAAAGACAACCGGGACCCCAGCATGGAGTTGGAAGAGAGGACTGACGCTCGAGACAGAACCTCTATAAATCTCTGAGCATTTTATTCTTCTCTACTCATTTTATTTATTGCACATTATTATTTTTCATTTTTGTTGCTCACGTCATTTCGTTAGTCAAGAGACTTTGGATAATTTGCAAAAATTAAAATTTTAAGTAATTAATCAATTCACCCCCCCTCTTGATTAATCTAATTGGGACCAACAAAATGTCACGCCCCAAGGGTCACCCTAGTCGTAACAGCTCGCCATGTACTATATTGAAGTCTATGATTAGTTGGATTTCAGCACACACAAACTTTAACATGGTACATAAGGCGTTGTTACTCTAGAGACTCCTATAAAGATAATAGCTCTATGACTATTAAAGTTAACATCTATTAACATAAAACATAATGTTCTACATATATAATATATAGAGAAATAGGTTTAAATGGTTAATATTACATTCACCTAAAAGTCTATTCAAAATTAAAAATTTCTATTCTAAGTGTCTTCTTCCTCACTTGCCCAGCTACCATCATCTTTGAAGTATTCTCACCGTTGTTTGGATTCTATCAAGGTAAAACCAGAATGGTGCTTGCAAAAAGGGTAAATTGTAGGGGGGTAAGCTATAAAGCTTAGTGAGATCCCAGCTCATAACCACCTTCACAAAAAATAAGTAAGTTAACATTTTCAATGCATGAATGCATGAACAATCATATGCTAAGCATCACATGTAGTCAACCGGAAACTACATGAGGTCTAAGGATATTTCTAACCAATATACCCCTCCTTTGACCTTAGGTTGAGGATCATTTTAAAGTTCCATTAGAGTTTAGGCTACTAATTTCCTTACACTTGCTTGCATCTTTAGCTACACAAATTAGAGCTACGCTCTATATATCAATAGTTATGCTAGAAGAATGATCTTCTCAGCAAGGACTTGGGACAAACCAAAAGAAAATAATGTTTTCTTTGCTCGCACACCTCTAGATGCATGCGCCCACAATAGAATAATGAACATTGATTCATACCAATACACGACGATCCTCTAGTCATTTTTGTATTGTTAGAATAGGACACTCCTTTAGGACATCCTTTCATTATATGTGTAACTATGATGGAACATATGAAATTATGCAAGAAGATACGATGCATGATCTATTTCAAAATAAGTATTTCAATATGCTTAACATAAGTTAAGAGGTGGCCAAACAATTTGCACACACTCCATCAACTACAAAAATAGCCATAAATAAAAGCAACTTTATTTTCTTTTCCTTTTAGGCCTTAACAATAAGACAATCAACCAAATCAAGAACACACATGGGTTTATTAGTATTCAAATTTAGATGCTACTAAAATTACAAGCACAAATCAAGTGGCAATCATCGTTGGTACTCACCTTGCCTTCTTGTTCAAGTATCGTAGTAATCCTCAGGTAAAACCTAGCAATCTTTAAACATGGAGAAATATTTATACATATATAAGAAGTAAATACCTTTAAGATAAACTAATCTAGTATCCCATAGTTAACCCCATATCTTATTGGAATCTTTTAAAGTCTTTTAAAGCTTTTTAATGTTAAGTCCTTCATTTAGGAAATTCGTCCATTGTCAAGGTCCACACTTAGATCCTCATTCGGGTAAAGTTCTATCCTTGCCATAATAAGGAAAATATATGTCCAAAGAAAAGGTTAAGATTAAGTCCATGAATATGTCCATAAGAGGTCCAAGATATGTCAAGAATGTATCCACAAATGTCTAGTAGATCATAGACGGTCATAGGTTCTCATGATTTGATGATAAGGTTTTAATATCTTCTTTTTGTACTTTTATGTTAGGAGTTTGAAATATGTCTTATCTTTAGGAAATATTCCAAATGAAATATAAATAAGATAATCTTACAAAGATGAGTTTGTTTGATGTAGGATGGTGATTAAAATCTACAATTATTACATATATGTAGTAGTAGTGTAAATATGATGAATATACTATGGAAAATATTTTGGGTAAGTTGGGATTACCTTACTTTGATGGAAATCCCTAAAGTAAAGAACCTAAAACATAGAAAATAATTTAGGTTAGTAACTTGTGATACGAACCACGCCAACGTGTGACGAAACCCAATACCAATACGTTCGGAATTGCTACCCAAGATGCCAAACAATCGAGTGGAAACCACGACCCGTTGCCTATAAGGGAGGCAAGAACCTTGGTATATTATGTAGATGCCACAATCGGGATGAAAGACCGATTGATAAGTCGGGATGAATGCCACAGAAGAAATCCGATAAGTTCTAGAGTAGTTCTTTAAAGAACCAAGAGAGGAATTCTTTCAAAAGTGTTTTCAAACTTGTATGTTGTATATTCTATCTTCTATATGTTCTAAACCCTAGAAGCTTTATAGTAGGGTTTACAATTCGTAACAATAAAGGCCCAAAACGACATAACATCATTAAGTTGCGGAAAAATAACAAAATAGGGACTTAAAGGCCGGCGGCGTTGGAATGAAGGCCGGTGGCGTTGGAGCCGGCGTAGAGCATATACACGGTCGTGCCCTTCTAGACGTGTATGTTTCTGTAGATATTCTTGACACCATACACGGCCGTGCCTTTGAACCGTGTATACGACCGTGTATGATTCTGTGTAACCTCCAGACTCACTATACGGCCATGCCTTATAAAGACACGCCCTCTTCAACCTCGTATCCGTTATGACTTGTACAAGAGCAAGGGCATTCCCATAGTTGTTCCAATCCATTCCGGCTTCATGATTGCTCCAATCCTTTCCGGCTTTGTGGACATCCTTTATCAACCTGTTAAGTGCTTCCTTGAATCGTTTCGCTCGATTTCTTGTGATCGGTCCAGGTGGCACTTCAAGAGGATCCACATTCCATCTTTTGGCTTGACTCCCATCATGGCTCTCATCATTCCCCTCCTCTTGAAAAGGATTTGTCCTCAAATCATCGCCTACATCAAAAGGACTCAGATCAGTAACATTAAACATAGCACTTACTTGATACTCACCTGGCAAATCTATCTTGTATGCATTATCAATGATGCGCTCAAGAAGTTGAAATGGTCAATCGCATCTAGGAATTAATTTAGATCGACGCTGCACAGGAAATCGCTCTTTGCGCATGTGAACCCAAACCCAGTCTCCAGGTTCAAAGACAACTTGTCGACGACCCTTGTTAGCTTATTTCACATACTGCTCTGTTCTTCGCTCAATGTTTAGCCTTGCCTTCTCATGGATCTATTTAACAAATTCTGCTTTCTTCTTGCCATCTAGATTAACATACTCAGAAATAGGCAGAGGGGATAAATCCAAAGGAGTTAGTGGATTAAAACCATACACAATTTCAAAAGGAGTAAACTTAGTAGCAGAATGCATTGTGCGATTATAGGAAAATTCAACATGCAGCAAACAATCCTTCCAGTTTTTAATGTTCTTTTAAATGACTGCCCTTAATAAAGTAGATAAAATTCGATTTACTACCTCAGTTTGACCATCAGTCTGTGGATGACAAGTAGTAGAAAACAATAGCTTAGTTCCTAACTTAGCCCATAGGGTCTTCCAAAAGTAGCTCAAGAACTTAGCATCTCTCGATTGTTCTAGGCATACCATGCAATCTCACAACTTCCCTAAAGAACAAATTAGCAATATTGTAAGCATCATCTATTTTGTGGCAAGGAATGAAATGTGTCATCTTAGAAAACCTATCCATAACTACAAAAATAGAATCTCGACCATGTCTAGACCTGGGTAATCCTAACACAAAATCCATGGAAATATCTACCCAAGGCTCATGAGGAATGACACTAGACCCATATAACTCATCTAATATGTCATCTAAGCGAGGAATGGGATGATGATACTTTACCGTGATGTTGTTGATGGCACGGCAGTCAACACACATTCTCCATGACCCATCCTTCTTAGGTACCAAAATCACAAGCACTGCACATGGACTCATGCTTTCTCTCATGTACCCCTTCTCCATTAATTCATTGACCTTCCTTTGGAGTTCCTTTGTCTCCTCTGGATTGCTCCTATAAGCAGGTTTGTTTAGAATTGATGCTCCGGGTACAAGGTCAATCTGGTGCTCAATACCACGAATAGGTGGTAATCCCTTTGGAATCTCCTCAGGGAAGACATCTTCGAAGTCCTATACAATAGACACAACTACATTAGGCAAAGAGTTAAATAGTTCATTAGTATTCAAACAAGTTTCCTTAAAAACTAGTAACAACATAGGTTGCTTCATCACTAACACTCTCCTCACTACACTTGCTCTTGCCACACAACTCTCCTTTTGCAAGGCTGCACTCTCCTTTTCACTCACCACCAAAGTTGATCCCCCTTCAACTTGGTCTCTCACACTCTTTCCAGCCTTCCTCTCTTTTTCCTTTTGATATCGACTTTTGTGTTCCCTTTCTTTCTCGCTGTCTTTTGCTCTCTCACTCTCCCTCTGTTTTTCACTCACCTTATATTTTGCAAAAGACTGTTGTAGCTGCAACTGATCCTCATACACCTGTTTAGGTGTTAAAGGTTTAAGATTAAAGCTTTTCCCCTGGTGAACAAGCGTATAGTTGTTAGAAAAGCCATCATGAACAACCTTCCTATCAAACTGCCATGGCCTCCCCAACAACACATGACACGCCTGCATCGGTACTACATCACATAACACCTCATCCTCATACCTACCGATGCGAAAAGCAATCAAGGCTTGCTTACTCACCTTAGTCTCGCCACTATCATTCAGCCACTGCAATTTATATGGACTAGGGTGTTTAGTAGTCTTGAGTCCCAGCCTCTCGACAATAAAATTACTCATCACATTAGTGCAACTCCCTCCATCAATGATCAAGCTGAAAATATGATCACCTAGATAACATCTAGTATGAAAGATATTCTCTCTATTCTTATCTCATCTATCTTCCCAATCCCTAGTTCCTCTATTCCTACCACTATATCCTTTATAACTCCCGACAGAAGGTTCATCAAATTCATCATCCGACATTTCATCTCCACCCCTTTGTACTCTCCTAGAACAACTCTCTCTCTCACGCCCTTGGCAGACATTTTTAGATTGCTCTAGTTTTTGCTCCACCGTCTCATGAATTTGTTCCATCCCCTCCTGAAACATCCTCTTCATCTCACCCCTCAACGCCTCAATCAGTAACCTAGCATCAAACCTTCCCCTCTCACTTTTAGGAGAATGTTGCTTCGACATAGTTCCTGTAGAAAAAAGTTTAGCACGAACACAAATATATGTATGATTAAGCCTCATGATACACTCCCTTACGTGTTTCGCTCCAAGGATGATATCGCATAGTCACTCGTGTATTCTCACAAGCAATAATGATATCAATTCACCAATTCCTCTTCTCAATTCTCTCGGAACTAACCTAAACTACACCAATTTCCTTCCGTAGAATTCAAAACAACTCTAGGGCTCGAAATTTTCCTCTTTTTCTTTTCAATTTTTTTTGTTGCCTTTGTTTGTTGCTCTTGATCACGTTCCCTTTTTTTTTTTTTTGTAACAAACGTGAATAGTAGGTACTACACTTTCAATAGACAATTAACACTATGAAATTGAGTACGAACAATTGATATGAACGATTGGAGTTAGGGTTTTGATGTTACCTTCCTCAAATCGAACTAATGTTTTAACAAACTAGGCTCTAATACCAAACTGATACGAACCACGCCAACGTGTGACGAAACCCAATACCAATACGTTCGGAATTGCTACCCAAGATGCCAAACAATCGAGTGGAAACCACGACCCGTTGCCTATAAGGGAGGTAAGAACCTTGGTATATTATGTAGACACCACAATCGGGATGAAAGACCGATTGATAAGTCGGGATGAATGCTACGAAAGAAAATCCAATAAGTTCTAGAGTAGTTCTTTAAAGAACTAAGAGAGGAATTCTTTCAAAAGTGTTTTCAAACTTGTATGTTGTAGATTCTATCTTCTATCTGTTCTAAACCCTAGAAGCTTTATAGTAGGGTTTACAATTCGTAATAATAAAGGCCCAAAACGACATAACATCATTAAGTTGCGGAAAAATAACAAAACAGGGACTTAAAGGCCGGCGGTGTTGGAATGAAGGCCGGCGATGTTGGAGCCGGCGTAGAGCATATACACGGTCGTGCCCTTCTAGATGTGTATGTTTTTGTAGATATTCTTGACACCATACACGGTCGTGCCTTTGAACCATGTATACGACCGTGTATGATTCTGTGTAACCTCCAGACTCACTATACGGCCGTGCCTTGTAAAGACACGCCCTCTTCAACCCATATCCGTTATGACTTGTACAAGAGTAAGGGCATTCTCATGGTTGTTCCAATCCATTCTGGCTTCATGATTGCTCCAATCCTTTCCGGCTTCGTGGACATCCTTTATCAACCCATTAAGTGCTTCCTTGAATCGTTTCGCTCGATTTCTTGTGATCGGTCCAGGTGGCACTTCAAGAGGATCCACATTCCATCTTCTGGCTTGATTCCCATCATGGCTCTCATCAACTTCCTTAAGTGGTCTAAAGATAGCTTAACCTTATTGGAAGTTACTTACCTTAGTTTTTGAAATTGGTGGTTTAAAACTATGATTGTCTTAGGGATGTAAAGGGGGTTATTTTTAGGTGAAACTTTCTGATCTTGTTGGCAATATGAGGTGAGTTTGGTGGAAAATATTTAGAGGAATTGGGTAGAAATTGGTGTGTGAAAGGTGGGGTTATTTTGGTGGGGGTAAATTTGCTTTTTACCTCCTTTTTATACTAGTTAAGTTTTGATGTTTTGTAATTTAATTTGAGTTTTGATTTGGCACACCTAAGGGGACAAGATTGGGTAGGTTTTAGAGTCATAATTGGCCTAAGGTCTCATAGGATAAGCTAGGGTAGCGATGACATAAGATAAGATAAGGTTGAGGTGGCAAAATCGTGTGGAATTGATGGGATTAGAAGGAGATGGATGGTTTTAGCACCTTCTAGGAGGTTTCTTGAGCTGATTTTTTTTTTTTTAGTTTTAATTAAGCTCCTTGGATTGATTGTGAAAAATGTTGTGCTAATTTTGATTAGGTTAGGATTAGGTAAGATGGTTCCAAATATGGAGTGAAACAAGGTTAAGCAACAAGGTATTTTTAGGAGATGAGATTTATGTGAAATTTTCTTTTTATTTAGAAGACTTTATATCATGCCCGGAAGGGGGCTTAGAAGTTTTTGCTAAAAATTATCATGGCACGTATGCACCCGTTACATGATAATCGTCTTACAAGCCAGAGATCGTAAGACCCTAAATAATTAATTACATTTACGACTAATCATATTACATATAATTATATAATAAAATATAACTATGGATTTTGTATCCCATAGTCAATCATGATTGCAGAGAGTCGGTATCTCCTACTAACTAGTAAAATGGAATAAAACCCTAACTTTCACAAATTCAAATTTTACATTAGGGTCCTAAAATAACATTTCATCTAAATAATCTATCTTTCGTAATTCTTTCTTTATCGTTCTTGGCTTCCAAAAATTCTCAACCCTTCACATTGTATCCCATCCCAAGCTTTTATAATTTTACCTACAAAATAGTCTGTAGAGGGGTGAGCACACTACGGCTTGGTGAATAGGAGTATAATACTTTCAATGCTACATACGCACAAGTAATTTCAAATCAAGTTATCAAATCATATGCTATACATGAACAACCATATAAATGCAGCATCTCACGCAGTTTTTCAATAACCGATGTGAAGTCTAGGGTTTACACCCCCCTTGACCTTGGGTTGGGGATTCCGAAGCCACCATCAGTGCCCGGGTCTCATTACCCAGTTTATTTATCTTATCACTTTGATAGTTATAATATTTTTACTTCAATAGTGAATGCTCCTGTGTCTTTGCATAGTGGGAGCAACACCCTTAAGGACCAGCTGGACTCAAAACTGTTACGGGGCGTTAATCCCGTAATCACTTAGTTCGCACTTGGCGGAACAGTAATCCTTTGATTACTTTCGACGAGCCTTATAGCAGTGATGCCTTCAATCTCATGCAATGTCTCGTGCAAAATGCATGTCAAATTTTAATCGAGTCCACTTCTTTAATTAATTGGTTCGGGGTGATCAAACAATATATAGTCACAGACCAATCTACATTCAAGGTAATAAGTAACAATCAGCATTTAAGGAATACAATTCCAGTGACAAACATTAGGAACCCAATTAATCCCACAAGCAACATAATTACACCTTACATCCACACTCATCACGATAAGAGATATCAACCATTACATGTCATAGATGTGATCGGGAAGATTAAACGAACCAAATAAAAGTCAATTAAGCTCGATATAAATCATGATTGAATAAATTTTTAAAATGAGTCATTGTATGAAAACAATCAATAAGAGCGCAATATAGCTCAATCTCATCCACTGTTAAATCAACCCTTTGGGTTTGAGCTACAGTCTTCATTTCTTAACACCTTTGTGCCATTTCACTTAAACGTCAAATCAATCACTCAGGATTGATTTATGGTTATCATTCTGTGATACCTCTATGTCATTTCATCTATCGAGGGCTTAGTTTTATGCATTCAAAAGTCAATTAAGGTAGCCACATATGTATATATCTCTTCTAAGTCCTTAAATACCTACATGTACAAAATAAATATATATATTTATAAATGCATTTTAACTAACAGATAAATTTGTTAAATATTTTTCTTCGTATACTCAAAAAATGTAAAAGGATAAAATGATTGCATTGAAAATAAGACTTTCATTTATGATTGTATAATTATAGGTGTGAATGTAACCTATATAGATATAGTAGGAAAATCATTTGTCCAAGCATATATATATATATATATATTTGGAGTTAGATTCATATATGTATACATAATGATACCTAATTTGTCCCGTACGTCTATATGTAAGCATCCATTCTACATATATACATAGAAAAAGTTAAGTTTACATGTACTACTTCATTTTAAGAAACCCGAGCTACATTTGGATATTACATTCGTAAGGTTAGCATTAGCAAACTAGGGCAAGGTGTTATCTACCCATAGTCCATTCTAATCTTCATATCGTTACTCTTGTATTTATTCGTAATTTACCTAATTACTGGTTTCTTCATATGATTTTCTACCTAACTTCTTTACCTTATGATCAGCTAAGGAAGTAAATAATTCACTAAACTTGCAATCACAAACAAGTAAAAATGACACATATGCAATATACCAAGATTCAACACAACATATCAACCAATCACAACATTGTAGCATATCATTAATTTTCTCACTCACCTATTTAAGATCATCATAGTTCCAATCGAAATCGAGTGATTCCAGTAGGTAATCCCTTTACTTTCATCTTGAAATCAGTGTCCTTCTGTAATGCTTCCTCAATCAAATCATAGAAAGCAGCATCTCCACATAACTTTGGTAGTTTCCTAGTACCTGATATGTGTACTCTGCTCATTATACATTTGATGGCAAGGCGTGAAGTTTCCACCTTAAGAAACTTTGGGCGAATAAGATTCAAAATGTTGAACACTTTTTTAACGTGATTTTGATACAGGGTTCCATAAAGAACGACCTTCCTAAGAATCATTGTTTTAGCACCTCAAGTTGCTATGATTGATTATCTGCTTTCCTTGTGTAGAAGTCAAGCAATAGAATGTTTTCAACTTGTTAAATTCGGAATTCCTTCTTCCACGTAGGTAAAATACCCTTGGGAAGGACAACTAAAGGTTTTGCATTAGGGTATTTGGCCAAGAATAATTTTCCTCAACATCCTTTAAACCTTTTATTTATCCATTTGTCTCTAATATCTTCCAACGAACTACTTGTAGGATTAGTAGTCACTAAAGGTTTTGTATCACCTTCTTTCTTCTCTTCTTTATTGACATCTCTACCGATAGGGTTTCTTACCCTCTTTACAAGTCTTCATCCTCACTCACGCTTCCATCACCATACATATACTGGCTATCCTTTACACACATACATGCCCACCTCCATCATAATAACGTCATACACACACGCACACACAAGTTTCACCTACACATATACACAAGATTAATACCCTCTTGCCTCTATTTTCCAACTCTTCTCCTCTTTTCCTCACCTTTTTTCCATCTTCAATTCTCGCTTTCTCCATCTTCCAACTTTCCTTTTCCTTTCTCCTCATTCTCCTCTTCCTCTTAGCTCCCTTCAACCCTCGGACTTTTCCAATTTCTCACTTCTTTTTCTCATTTCTCTTCACTCTTCTCTAGCCCACATTTATGTATATGTATATTTCAAATCTTTCCTTCTAATTCTCCATGTTTTCTTCTTCCTAGACATCTTCCATTTTCCTTTTCTACTTCATATCTCCTACTCATCGAACCCCACATACATACCGTACACACACACCAGCACATTCCTACCCATACACATATACGCACACTCCGCACACACCATTTACACAAACTAGCACTCTCCTACCTATACACATACACACACACTTTGTACACCACGCACACCAGCACACTCTACTCATAGACATACACATACACATACACACTCGCACACACCATGCACACATAATAGCACGCACCTCAAAACCCTCTCTCCCCTTCCCCATGCACACCTTCTCTTCTCTCACACATAATCTCCTCAACTTCTTCTCCTCAATTGGACGTTTCCTCATTGGACAACATTTTTTTCTCACATTCTCCTCTACTTCATCCTTTCTTCACTGTTGGTTCATTAGTACATGCATGCCTAGAACTCGATCACCTAGGGATGTTGTTGCTATTGCTGTTGTCGTTACGGTCGTTGTTGCTGTTGCTGTCATCGTTGTGGTTGCCGTTGCTGTTGTTGTTGTGGTCGCTATTGCCATTGTTGTTGCTTTCACGGTTGCTGTTGCTATTCTCCTCCCTCGCACACACACACACACACACACACGGCTACATGCCGCTATAGCTGTTTTCCTTTCCTTTCTCGTCCTTGCCACCCAATACCGACAACAACCAACCCCATCTTCTTTACTCCTTTCCTCTTCTTCCTCCCTGTCTAACACCCATCTGTATACCATATATAAATACATGTCTTTCCCTTCCTCCCATTTCCCTTCTTCTTCTTCTCACTTGGGATGCTGTTGAACCTCTCGCCAGAAGCTAGCGTCCTTGGAGTTTACTATAAAGAACCACCGTCCATCCGCAAGGGGTTCATCAGACCACCAACATAGACAAGATCATTGTTGTTGAAGTCATTAGCAAGGGTCCTTCGTTCTAAGGTTTCGTTGGTGGAAGTGGATGAAGCTGCGACAGGTGTAAGAGAGCAAACAGCATACTACATCAGGTGGGCTGAGTTACGGTGAATTCGGTTTGGAAAGGGCGTGGTTGTGTGGAGAGAGGGAAGTTCGTTGTGGTCCAAGGGAGATGAAAAGAGAGTAGAAGGAGAGAAGAAGATGGGGAATGGAGAATCAAGGTCGACGGGGAGACGACGAGGAGGGAAATGCGGCTAGAAGAAGAAGAAAAAGAAAAAGAAAAGGAAAAGGAAGAAGAAGAAGTAGGGGACAAGGACGGGGGACAGCGAAGATAGGTGATGCGACCTGGTGCAGGTGACATAATGAGGTAACTGTGCAGCTGCTATCCTGTCGTGGAAGGGGAGCTGGATAGGAAGTGATTTGAAATATTTATTTATTTATTTATTTTTATTATTATTTTATTTTTTATTCACAATTATGTATATATATTTATATATTATATTATATATTATATTATAATTATTTCTATTTTAATATTCCACACGTGTACAGTGATATTTTTAAATTTTATATTTTTAGCATTTTATTACAAAAGTTTACATCTAGGCTAATTTGATTATTTCGAATATAAATATTTACTTGAAATTTTCATTTGAAATTCCTAAATCTATAATTTCAATTAATTTCATTATTTAACCTAATATTGTTTGAAATTTATGTTTCGGGTAATTTATTATTTTAATTTAAATCATACGAACTAAAATTAGGACTTACAATTATTTTTATTTAATTTTTATATACCTATATACGGATATTTTTCAATTACTCCATTTCCTAAATTTATTTAGTAATATATTTCATAAAATTTGAAATGCTATGTTCATTATCCTTTTTCTTTGAAATGGTTATTCTTTCCAATTGTTTTAAATATCTATTTCTCGTTGTTTGTAATACTTAACAAATGGATCTCATGTCTTCTTCATTTTTCTATTTTTAAAGCTTATTATTATCGTAAATTATTAAAATAATATTAATGCGTCACGATGTTTTAATTTTTTTTGTCATAAATTTCTCAAAATTTTTAATATTGCAAAATTTTCATTCTCACTATCCCGATCTAAAAGTATTTATCATTTTTCTTATTTTCTTAAATTATCATATAGTTTTTCAAAATTATTGGGACTTTACACTTTAAAACCCAAATTTTCCATGATATTTCTAGGTTCTTTACTCATTTTAATCAAGTTAATTTAGGATATTTTAGATTGAATTAAATTAAGATAGAAAAAAGGGTGAACTGGATGATGTCAAGCTAGATTGCTTCATGTGAAAAAGGGGATTTTATTTATTTGTTTTGAGGGCTCATCTCTTCGAATTTTACCAAGGCTTTTTAATGGGTAATCAAGGTATATCTAAGGTATAATGAGTTAAAATTTGGGTAATATTTGTTAACTATAGGATGAGATAGATCAAGACAAGTAAACCTTGGTAAAAACTAAAAAAATCATGTTTTAATGTGTTTTATTGTGACCTGATTTTGATATGTGCACTTCTAAATTATTTTGTGTCTTTTTCTTAGATTAGACAAGATAAAATAGGGTAGGATTGAGATAAGGTCAGGTGTAATCAATGGGAATCTTGATAAGATAAGATAAGGTAAGGTAAGAGGAGAAGTTTGACTTGTCCTTTGTGGAGTTTTTGGAGGAGGGGGCGCTGATGGAATTTTGTCTAATTTTTTTTTATATTTTGTGTATTATTGAGTAATTAAAGTTATAATATTGATTTAGAAAAATTTTGGTTGGATTAGATTAAGATTTGGGAGTGGTTTCGGGCTTAACCGCTTAGAAGGCTTTTAGGATAAGGTTTAAGTGACTTTTGAGTTTGATTTGGTTTGTCATTAATTAGTATTTTTTTGTTGATTTAAGTTCTAGGCCATTAACCCTCATAATTGGGATTAGATAGGATAGATTTAAGAAAGATTAGACTCAAGTCAATAAAAGTCTTTTTGAGTCATCTAATTATTTGTCAAAAGTTGACTTTTGTTGACCTTTGCTTTAATTAAATTAACTTAGGTCAACTTATGATATATTGGGTTTTCTCTAATTTCTAGCCTAACCTTAGATTCATTTGGAGCTATCGCTTAAACGTATTTTCTTGTTGTAGCCTATTTGATAAAGTTTCAATTGAATGAAATTTTAGGGAGTTACAATAAATTTAGCTAATTATTGTTTCAATTACCATAAATTTGTGTGTTCTTACAAAAGAAATTGAAAGACAGTGATTTGGTATTTGCAAATTGTGATTGGTGCATAGAAGTTCTTTATGGGCATATATATTGTTTCAGCTAAACATATTGCCTTGTTGATTAGAATTTTGTTAATTATGGATATTTTATGTTGAGAGTTATTAATTATGGAATTATGGGAAAGATGAGAAACTTTGGAAAAGATTCAAGTTGGATATGTGGTAACAAGAAATTTAATTATTTTATGTTATTTTGAAGTTATGATACATATATTATTAATTTAGAGCAAAAAGAACTAAGTTGATCATACAAGCTATGGATCGTTGGTTCACTGTTGATATAAAAATGATTATGGATGTTTTAAGAATTGTTGGAGTTGAGTGTTTCAGGAGTTCAAAGTATGGGAATCAAATTGATATATTCATATATTTGGTGGCCAAAATCACAAATTGTTATTGAAATTATGATAGGAAATACGAAAGAATCATGGAATTGTTATTGGATGCTATAAAAATAATAATTGATGAATGGTTTTGATTTGTTGAATGTCAGATTTAATATTAAAGTGACGTTTTTGGAAATTAGATTAAGATTTTTGGAGTTTTTCTTTCTTTTTTTGAGAAAAAAGATTAATAAAATAAAAGTAATTTATCTGGTCAATCGGCCTTTGATGGCCGATACACTGGGGAGTTTGGGCGATCAACTAGCTTATAATAGGCAGTGAATTATCCCCAAAAGCAGGGAGGACAATTGGACCTAAAAGTACCAGATATAAAAGAGGGAAACATTTTATTACATTAATTAATTAATAAGTTCGTTAAGTTTATAATTAATTAGTTAGTAATTAATTGATTAATTAGAAGTCAAATAATAAGTTAATCAATAGTCAAATTTGTTAATTAATAAGTTGTTAGGAGTTAATTAGTTTAGATATTAGTTAGTAATTAAGCAAACTTACCTAAGTATAATAATCTTAATAAATATAGTTTAGATTGCCTATACCTTTTTTTTTAGCCTCCTACGACTAGTCTTGAATCAGTAGTTTCAGGTCAATAAGCTCTTTGGTTTTCTTCTCAAATCAATAATCTCATTATCGTGTCTTCCTTTATCAATTATTATTGTTAGCAACTAATATATATATATATATATATATATATATATATATATATATATATATATATATATATATATAACAACTCCACCAAAACCTTTGAAATTGGAAGTTCTTGCTTTCCATGGGTGAACCATTGCCTCATTAGATGCTTCGTTTTTTGGGGATGAACTTCATTTATTTATCCTTGTCTTCTCTTATGGATAGTTCCTACCGTATTACATAAAGAACTTTGTGGTTTAAAGATGTACTTCTTTTTCTTTTTTCTAATTACTATTAAAAATTGTTAGAGGAAAAGGAAATTGAACTTAATCCATCTTGTTGGAAGATCAACATGCATGCCTTAAAAATGGTTTTATTAACATTAAAAAATTCGTGCAACTATTTTGCTATTGCACTTTGTAATCCCAACAATGTCAAAGTCATATATAATATGTAAATACTCGTAATTACACCACACATATATGTATATTTAATTAGACCAAGTTTAATGTGTAAATAACCTAAAGAGGTGGTGGTAGTTTGATCATTTTAGAATCGAGGTATTTAAACCATGCTTGACCTAATGCTCCTCCTTTCTATTTCACACAATTGCAATTACAGAAACCCTCTAAAGACCTATAGAACGATCTAACAGGAAAGCAGTAGAAGTTAATCTTTTTCTGTCAAGCAACGGTTTCAATTAGTAAAGTACATGATTGGGATTATGGATTCATTACTATAAGACAATCTAATAACATGTAGATAGAATTCGAGACAAGAAGTGAGATAGAACAACCATAAGAAAAAGCAATTCGGGATCTTAATGGTAATTTGAAACAAGTAAGTGCATAATTCCTTGTACTGTATTAGGATTAGCCAAAATTATTGATCAATTTAGACATATATTCATAGAAATTAGGTCATGGAAAGGTTGGTGAATTGGAAAAAGGGGAATTTGTGATGGAATAGTGCACTACACGCCCGTGTACTTGCTTGTATCAAAACATGAATGTGTACAAAAGGGTAGACGATCCCCAAACACGCTCGTTGTATTGAGGCTTGTCAAATTGCACAAATCCACAAAAGGTACACGACCACTATACATGACTATGTACCCTACCATGTCGAAGTACACGGCCAAATACATGATCGTATACTTGGGCGTGCTGGATTAACAAAAATACATAGAAAGGTATATGACCACTAGCACAACCATGATGGGAAAATTTCTGACACTGCAACCTCTTCAGAACCCAATTTGGATGATTATCCAAATTGCTTACATTTTACCTTATGTCTTTATTTCTAATAAAATTTGAGAATAATCTTACAGGTACAATTATAATTCTCCATGGGATGCCAAAATGTCCTACAACTTCAGTTGGACACCGAACGCTTTTCAGGATAACAATCAAAGACCCGCTGTGATTGTTCTCTATTCTGAGGCATTGGATCATGAAGACTTATGTTATTTTGTATCTTGTAAATGTTTATTGAACTATTTTAGTTGTATTTTGGTTTTGGGACACTTTTATTTCCTTGTAATTTTCATTTAGGGATAGCCACCTTAAAAGTGGCAAACTTGTAATTTTGAGCACTTTTTAACCCTAGGAGTAGCAAGTATAAATACTTGCTTAAGAGAGGGTTTGAGGAGGCTTATTTTTTGCAGAACAAACACTTCACATTTCGTGAGAGGGCTTAGGGTTTTCCTAATTCCAAATTCTCTTATCAATTTCAATCCCAATAAGTTGAAATTGTGGCTAGTGCAACAAGGAGAAATGTGAGTAATATCGGGTTCCTTATTGTTGTTTTCCTTTTCATCACTAGTGCATTTATATCTAGGTTGTTTTGGATGTTCTTGGACTTTTTTTAATTTGCAATTCGTGATCAATAGCTTGTTATAGGATTGATTGTGTTTGATATTTGATATCATTCTCTTCATTGTGTGTGAATTGGATAGTTGAAGGAAGGGGTTGGAATTTGCGGTTTGACCCATTTGTTTTCTTGATTTGATTCACGTGGGTTTCAATTATAATTGTTATTATTTTGATGAAGTTACTTGTTGGATTGATAATAGCAATTGGAGCTCTTTGGATTTCATTCCATTGCCTTGGATTTCCGCAATTTACCTAGTCAAGTGAACCGGTTTTTGTGTGTTGTGAATTGAGGGATTTTCCTTGATTCTTTTGATTGTGCTTAAGCTTGGAATTGGCACATCAAACCCTGTTCTATCTCATGTCCCTTTACACAACTACCCACATGGTTGTTGTTGTTTTAGGATACTCACTATTCCATTTAATTTGTTTACTTGCGGTTTTACGTATATGTAATTGTGGATGTGAATAGGTTTGAAGATTGAGAGATTGTAGAAGTGTGAAGAAATCAGTTGTAGCTTTATCAAGTATGTGTATATTGTGCTTGTTACTTATGCGTGTTAGATTAAAAATATGAACAAAAAATTGATATTAGATATAAATTATGATTGGTTAGGGTTTTGATTATTTTTTGGTTGGGCCCGGGGTAAACAAAAGGGGGTCAGTGTTTCTTAAAGGTTTTGCCCCCCCAATAAAATTTGGGTTTTTGACTGTCGGTCTAATTTTTTTTTTTCCCTTTTTCCCAACCCGATCTAGACTAGATCTATGCTATCTAATTTTAGACCCTCGACTTGAGTTAGGAATTTTTTTGGGTTTTTGGGAGTCACCCCCCAACTGTTTTTGGGGGAAAAATTGAATTAAGACTAAAGGAGCGGATTAGTCTTAATTTAACAAATAGTCGCCCCTTATTTTCATTTCCCCCATTTTTGTGAAAAGGGGAAAAAGGGAAAACCAGAGTTTCTAAGTCCGGAGGGCTAGCCTATTAAAACCTTAGGGTTACCACCAAAATCTCCTAAAATTGTTCCTCTTTAGAAATGTGTTTCATTGTGTTTCTGTTACTTTTTTTTTATTTTCTTGAATTATTTAAAAAAAAAAGATTTTTTTATTTCTTTTTTATGGGTTGACCCAAAAGGGGACCTAGTACCTTTACTCAAAAATAAAACAAGCCGTAGTTCGCTTTTTGAAAACTTTAATTTTGTTTGTAAATTTTTTAATTTTGAAATCTCTTTCGTTTTTATGTTTTTTTTTTTATCTTTTTTTGGTTTTTTCTAAAAAAATTCAAAGGGCCTAAGTTTTAATCTTTTTTTGAAAATGTTTTTGGGGAAAACATAAATTTTTGGATTTTTTTTAAAAGAATGATTTTTCAAATTTTTAAAATTCATTTTTTTTTTAATTTTTATGAATCTTCACGATTTTTTTTATTTTTTAAAAAAATTTTTTTTTTTTTTTTTTTTTTTTATGATTTTTATAAATTTTTGAATTTTTGTTTAAAAATTTTTTCCTAAACTGTTATTTATCCTATTTTGAAATCTAAAATTTTTTTTATTATTCTTATAATATTTTTATTATTTATCACTTATTATTATTTTTTTTTGAATATTAATTTTTATTTTTATTATTTTTATTTTTTTACTAATTATTAAAAAACTAAAAAAAAAAACCCCCCTTTCTTTTTTTTTTTACTTATTGAAAAAAAACCTAAAAACCAAAAAAAAAATAAAAAAAAAAAATAAAAAATTTAAAAAAAAATAATAAATAAAAATTGGGAAAAAATAAAAAACAAAATGTAAATTAAAAAAAAAATTTAAAAATTGAAAAAACCGACCCTTAAACCCGGATCCGGGGGCGAGCGTTGGGGGCAAAGGGGGGGGTCGGAACTTTTTGCACGGCGGGGGGGGTTGCTCGCATGGCTTTTCCGGGGGCCCTTTTTTCAGCAGGTGGGTGCGAATCCAGTTCTTGGGGGTGCGAGCCCCAAAAAGGGGGGGGGGTTCGTCCCGATTGTTTCCCGGTGGTGGGTTAAAACCCCCGGGGGAAACGGATTTTTGGGTCCCCTCCGTTTGCACTCTTTTCACTTTCTTAAATTTTTGTTTTGTGTTTGGGGGTTCCTCCACCCTCTTTTTATAGGCATTCCAAAAACCATTGGATAAACTCAAATCCGGGCGATTTAGATAAAAAACCCCTTTTTTTCGTTTTTTTTAAATTTTTTTTTACCCAACCCCTTTTTATGCCGGGTTTGTTGAATCTGTGATTTATTGGATAATTCTTTTTTTTTTCATTAAATCCAAAAAGATTCGGAAAAAAACAGCAATTTAAACTTTTTCGGACTTTTCCCGGGGTTTTTTCCCCCGGGGGGGGCTTGCGAAGAAAATGATCCGGCGCCCGTATGATTTCCCCCCGGCCAATCACAGCTGCCCGGGGCCTTTCCAAAGGGGAAAAAAAAAAAAAAAATTTAAAAAGTGCTGGGGGGAGGATTCATTTGGGCGAAAATTTGGGCGACGGAAAACACATCTCAAGTTTTGGTGGGAAATTTTGAGAAATAATGTGGGAAAACGTCTTATCAACTTGCAAATTTGGAAAAGAAAATTTACTCGGGAAAGCGCCCTTATGGTGGCCACCGTAACGGAAGCTCTTTTAACTAGCAACGTTTGGAGGAATATTTTCGAAAAGTGCCCTCATGAGTGACAAATTCGGGGGGTTTTTAGGAAAGTGCCCCTCAGGGGTTTGACTAACCTTGGTTTGAATCCCTCAAAAAGTCCCCCCTATGGGCAACCTTGGTAGTTTTTTAGGAAAGTGCCCCCTATGGGTACTACCATGTTAAAATTCTCAAAAAGTGCCCCTTGGGCTAACATGAAAAAAATTTTTTGGGAAAAGTCCCCCCTTGGGGCTGACAACCGGGATTAATTGTCTAAAAAAGTGCCCCCTTGGGCAACCTGAGAACAAATTTTTAGGAAAGTGCCCCCATGGGTGACTAACCGAGTTGAATTGTCTCAAAATGCCCCCCTAGGGGCTAACCTGAGAACAAAGTTTTAGGAAAGTGCCCCCTATGGGCTGACAAACCGGGAATTGATTTTGTTCAAAAAGTGCCCCTAGGGGCAACCCAGAGAACAAAGTTTTAGGAAAGGCCTCCTAGGGCGACAAAAATGGGATTAAATAATCTAAAAAGGTGCCCCCTAGGGCTAACCTTAAGAGAGGATGTTTGGAAAGCCCCCCTTTGGGGTGACAAAACCTAATGTAAAAATGATATCTGAAAGGTGCCTTTATAGACTGACCTGGAAGGATTAGGGAAGTCCCCCCTTTTTGGGCTGACTACCTTTTAAGGGGAATGTTTAGACAAATGCCCCACATGGGGCTAAATCTTTTTGTGCTTTTGAATATGCTTTTACAGCCTGAACAAAATGATGTATGAAGAAAATAGTTATTTATTTTAATATGTTCCCAGTTTATCGGGGTAAACCAAAAACCAAACCCTTCGTGCGGGTTTTGATTCTCTTCATTTTTCTTTTTTGACGGGGGGTTTTAAAAATTTTTGATGTGCTCCCTTCTTTATGCGCAAGGCTTTTTTGACGGTAATTTACCTAATGATGCGTCAGTTTGTGTTAAAAAAAGATAGGATTATATCACAAACATTTAAGTTTGATTATCATTTCAGCATTTTCTTTCATTGGTGTATGGTGGGTAAGTTTTTGGGGGAATATTTTTTGTGATGAGAATTGATTGTGACTTTCGGAAATTAACTTTGCTTGTAAAAAAAAAAAATTGATCAACGAAATTTATATCGAACTTTTGGTTTCATAAATATTGGCAAAATTTCAATTTCCTTGCCTAAGGTAGTACATCTTTAAGCATCTGTATTATGGGGTCTCTAAATTCTGGCCCACCCATTTGAGTTAATATAGGCACCCCTGATAAAACCTTTTTACCAAAAAAGGGCCCTTTGTAGTTGGGGTAAATTTCCCTTAGATCTTGGGCGTTCGGAAGAACCTTTTAGCCCCGATCCCCCCTTTTTAAAAGCCCCGAGGTCTTACTTTTTGTTAAATTCTCGGGCCCCATTTTTTGTTGTTAACATGACCATGACATATGCGGTAAGTTTCTTTCTCAATCGTTCACTGATCAAGCCTCTTTCTTTATCCATTTGTTTGGTTAACTGAGTTTCTGAAAGATTTAAATGATGGTATTAAACTTCAAGGGTGCACTGCTTCAATCCTTACCAATGAAAAAGGGTAGCTCCTAAGATGTTCTTATTGAAGCCCATAACCCTGAGAGCAACGGAAAAATTTTCTGCCAACTTGAAATTTTTATTGTCATTTTCTCGATGATTTTTTTGATATTTTTGTTTAGTGCTTTAGCCAGTTATTTGAGGTCGGTAGGGAGTTAAATTTTCTGGGGTTTATGGGGAAATTTGTTGACATAAACCATCATCGATTTGTTGTTGGTTTGGTACCGTTGTGGGTGTGATGGACTCAGGAACCCCTATGGGGCTATATGTCCCTTTTTAAGAAGCGGACTTTACCCCTTTGTGATTTTGGATTATGAAGCTTCTCCCATTTGGTAAAGAATCGATTGCTACCAGTATAAATCTATGGCCGTTGGATGTGTTGGAGTGATAGGGCCCAATTATGTCGATCCCCAAGGGAATGGCATGGTGGATAAAAAATGTAGCCTTTGGGGCGGAGCTTTGATCCTTGCATAAAACTTGACACAGTGACAGGTTTGACATATTTTAGAAATCGATTCCATGGCAACCAAAAATATCCTAACTCATGATTTTCGGGAACATGTAGCCATTCATATAGGCCCACAACCCCCCCTATGTACTTCCTTCATCGTTCGCATGTTTCATCTTTGCCCAGCATCTCAACAGGGTGGTATCGATGATCTTTTAAAAGTATGGACCCATTTAATAGGAAATGGTTGAACCTTCTGAGTGTTTTTGGGTCTTCTTGTAGCCTTTTGGGGTATTTACCTTTTTGGAAAAAGGTTTTGATATGTGATACCAGGGTTTGTTTTTGTTCTTTTCCATCTTTAAAAGTAGGGGGCCCGATTTCGATGTTTTTTTTTCATGGGTTGAACTTTGGCCCCCCCGTTTTTGGGATATAGATGCTAGCGTGGCTAGTGCATCTGCGACTGATTCTGAGTTCTGGGAATGTAGTGAAAGTTTGCCTTTTTCCTCAATTACTCTGTCAAGTGTTATGTAGGGTCCCCATTTGGGGTCTTTAGTCTTATATTCCCCTCTTGTTTGTAGTTGATGAGCGCAAAACCCATATACCCAAAATTCGCAAATTCCCCATTTAGCGGCCTTTTTGGGCCCAAAAATACAGCTTCAAATTCTACGATATTTTGGTTTAGGAAATAAAAGTCTCATCGCGCAGGGAATTAAAATGCCGTCGGGGTATCAATCTGCCCAACCCACAATGAATCATTGGAGCCCATAAAAAATAGTCTCCACTTAGCATTTGCATATCCAAGTCTTTCCCGATATCCTCCCCTGTCAATAAATTTCATCGGAAAATTGGGCCTGTATTCTTGGAAAATCGTCTCGAGGGGGTTTCCCCCAAATTGGTCGGCAAAAGTTCCCCTTTTATTGAGTTCTGATTTAGATTGATGTCGAACTGTAGGATCATTTCCACTTAGAGATTCTCCCTATCAAGGTGGTTTCTCCGCCAAGTATTTCAAGGGATATGCTTTTTTTGCAGCTCGATATGGTAATAAAAGGTGTTTCCCTTACCCGATGCATGACCTAAATTAGAGCACAACACGTCTTTCCCCCTCGATACCTTTTCCCCATTGTGAACTTTTGCTCAGATAATATAGGGAACGCTCTTTCCCCTCGTCTTTTTCTACCCCCCAACACCCAGGGATTGGGGGTATAGTGAGGTAAAAAGAAAAAGGGGTTTTTCCCTTTTGTTTCGGGCTATAGACTGGGGGTTTTTTAAAAGGTATTTTTTTGATTGCTTGAATGCTTCTTCACATTCTCGCCCCAAATTATTGTGGCTTCTTCTTCAACAGAGGAATAATGGCCGGCTTTGTCTGTGAGCCGTGAGAAAAAAGGGCTATATTTTTTTAATCTTCCGAGAAGCTTTTTACTTCTTTAGGAGGGGGGGAAGGTAGTTCTAATTGGATTTTCCTTGTCAAGGTTGTTTTTTTAATGCCCTCTGGCTTATGCAAACCTTAAAAACTTCCCGTTGTGACCCAAAAGTACTTTTTTTTGGGGTTTAACTTGAGCGGGAATTTTTTCTCAGTGTTTAAAAAATTTCCCTAGGATTTTAAAATTGGCTTTCCCCTTCTTGGATTTGGTACTTCGTCGCATATACTTAAATCTCTCGAACATCGTCATGAAGTTTTGCAACCATAGCTCTCTATCGTTGCCCCGACTTTTTTCAAACCAAAGGGGGCATGACTTTGTAACAGAAATTTCCCCCATGTTTGATGAAATTTTTTTGGTTTTACTTTTCACCTTTTTATTTGATTATCCTGAGAAACCATCCATGAAGGGAAAAAAGATGGTTTCCTCCCATGTTGTCTACTAAAAATTTTAATTTGAGTGGGGGGGAAGTTACCCTTTTGGTGGGGCTTGTTTAAGTCCCAAAAAGTCTACCATAGCGTACTTTTCCGTTCTTTTTCATGAGGGGACTATTTTGTACCCACTCTAGGTAGTCGGATACTTAATGAACCCTACTTCTAAGTTTCTTGACTTCTTTTTTTGTTTTTCAGTAAGATGTCGGCCTAAATTTCTTAGTTTTTGTTTTTTGGTTTGACATCTCCCTTGTGGAAGCCTGTAAACTATATGTTGGTCTACCCCTGCATGCCCCTACGACCAGGAAAAACACATCTGCATTTCCTTTAAATAGCCTTTTATCTCCGTTTTTGCCGGCACTAAAACGGGCCCCGTTTTTGAGGTTTTGGGGTTTTCCATGCTCCTAGATTTACTATCCCCATAGGCTCGTCGATCGGTTTCTTCTTTGTTCATGTTTTGCCAATTTTCTGTTTTTTCGTGGTCAAGATATCGCTTTCAACAATGCCCCGTGCGTTTGGGAAAAGAATCAGCGTTTTTATTTTCTACCTGCGCGAAAAATCCCCTTTCGTTCAATGGTAGGAGATTTTGGGAAAATAAAAAGAAAAGCATATATATAAGAAGAAAAAAAACTATTTGAATTTGTAAAGAGTCTCATAAAATTTGTTTTTTAATTTTTTCTACTTTGGCTAACCTAGCGTACCCATGGGTAACAAAACCAATTTTTCAGAGCCGAATGCTGTTGGGGCGCGTGGGGGATTATTTCCCGTGTCGTCCCCCTTCATTTATTTTGCAGATCTTGAAGATGTTTTTCCCTTTCGAAAGATTGTTGGAGAGGTGGGGACATTGGGTGTTTATCGCTTCCTTATTTGCCTTTGACACCTTTTGTTTGCGCTTCTTCTGTGGCCGTAGGGAAAGTACCCTAGTCCAAACGTCCTGTTTCCCTTTTTGAGGCCTTCCTTGCTGGTTTCCATATTCACTTCATTGAAAAATCTGCACCCAGGGCTTCTGAACCCCCTTCCCAATAAAGGTATGGCAGTTCTTTTATATGGGGTAATCCTCCGCCCGTACATGACTATCTCCCGTTTTGCGATGAATTGCCTTTTTGGGGGGAATAGGGGGATGGGTCGGCAGTGTATCCAGGGTCTCCTTTAAAAGCAGGTTTAAAAACCCTTTGGGTGTCGAGGCTTGGAAAGCGATGTGGAAAATTGTGGAATTTCTACTGGCAGGGTTTTCCTCCCCCACTATTTCTTTTTGACCCCTCGAAGGCTCTGACCACTGTGGGCTAGGTTTTTGTTGCTTGGATCGACCCCCCAATAAGTGGTGTCGCTAATGGGGAAACGTTGGAGATAAACCATTATCGATAATTCGGGAGACAATGGGTCGTTGCACCTAACCACTATAACAGTGGTTTGGTTTGTTGGGCTCCTCTTCCCTAGTCTTCCCGGAGGAAGGATATTTGGGCCCTTCGAAGTGGAGTCGCCACGTGACTAATTTTTCTGTACGAACTTCTGGGACTTGAATCTTTTTCAGCACTTTTTAAAAAAGTGCTTCCCAGAGGGTCAGTTTTTGTGAGAAGTCCCATGAGTGAATCTGCGCTGGAACCTTATTTAATTTTTCCTGATTTGATTCGCTGGCCTTAACCACTTCGTAAATGCAGTAAGACCCCCTTCCTCTTCTTCCCCCTTTTTTCCCATTGGGTCTTCAGTCGGGCCTTTATATTTTTGGATATATAATCTCCCAGAGGGGTGAGCCTCCCACCATAGGGGGCCCCTTTGTTCGAGGGGCCGATAGCAACGGTGCAGCCTTGTAATTCTTGCCGGTACGGGACATTGAATACTATCTTTTTTTGGGTTTGTACCCCGTTTTTGTCCCCTTTTACACTATATAACCCTGGGCTTCTGTGAAAATTTTCATGTTGACATCTTCCCCCCGCTTCCTTTACGGGGGCTTCCCCTTTTCAAAAATTCCCTCCCTATCCATAGGTGACCCCTTTCTTAGTCGGGGGGTTTTTTTAAAAAAGTTTACCCAAAATGAAATCTCCCCTGTGATTTTCCCAAAATGCCAACCGTTGGGTCTCCGGCTAACCATCTTCTCTTAAAAGTTGCTTTTGGAGGTTTCTCCTGGGGCTTGGGGGATTTTCTTCTTCTGTTTCTCGTTGAATTCTTTTTGGGGCTTTTTTGGGAGCCCAAATCCCTTTTGTGATATGTTGATGGGGGCTTTTGATGGGCGTGGGTTGGTGTTACATTGGGTGCTAGGGGATTCAGAAAACCAATTGGTTGATTTCGCATCAATTAAGTCTTGGTTTTTTTGCCGAGCCTTCAGCACCTATCGGGAATGCCCCTCCTGCCCCCTGTGGGTTCACACTTGAGGTTTGAGTCGAAATTCTTTTGGGTTGTTTGGTCTTGGGACTCAAAAAATAATCAAGTTGTTGCCCCCAGCAGCGAAAACCTGATGGCGTATAGGGATTTGGTGAATGCCTTGGGATCTTGGCGGGGGATTATGACCCTCGTGGGTTGTTGGTGGGGTATCGGGGGTTTGGGAAGTCCCGAGTCCCCGATTTTTCTGCCCTTTCCGGGGGTGGCTGTGCTGAAGGGACTCTTTAGCTCTGTTTCCTCCTATAGGCCTTTGTGTCGGTGTGGGCCCTAGGAGGTCCATTTTTTGGAGTCTACCGGTGGTGATGGCATTCCAACCTGTACCCCGCGCCCTACCTCTACAAACTGGGGTGGGTCTGGCTACTGGTGTGAAAAGTAGGTCTTGTAGGGGATTTGACAAATATGGATTGTCAAAATTCTTTTCTGATATCGGGTTTCCCCCCCTGGGGCCTGGGCTCTCTAGCGCTGAGCATACTCCCTTTAACGGTAAAGGTCTCTTCCCGGGGCTCCCCAGGTCGATTAGGTGGGGGATTAATATTGAACTTAATTGATCATAAAACGCTGGGCTGCTTCTCCAAGTGTTTAAATGTTGAAGTCTAGGTGGGGCAACCAGAATTTTTGCAAGGCCGTGAGGTGTTTTGGAAGTTTGGGAATGGTGGTGTTTTTAATTACTTTTATTTTTCGGCATTGCCTGGTATCATTTTTGGGGCAGCTAGTCCCATCATATTTTTTAAACTCTGGGGGCTTGAACTTTTTTTAAAGGGTTATCTCTTCCCTTTGCGGGAGATTGGTATTCCCCGGGCCCATTCAAAACCATCAGGCCTTCAATGCTTTTCATCTTGTCATGGAGGGTGCTGGAAGGCCGCTTTTTCCATCTCCTTCTGCCTCTTTTCCATCTCCTTTTTAGGTCATCAAAAGGGCGGCCCTTGGGTTTACCTTTTGGGTCTATTCAAAGGCTGGGTTAAGGGGGGAATTGATCTCTTCTATTCTGGAGGCTGTCCCCCCATATTTTCCCCCTTTTGGCCCCCGAATACTCTTCCTGGGTTGGCTGAGTGTTGCGTAGGAGGCCCATGCTTTCAGTTAAGAGGGGAACCTGGGCGCTAGTTGTTGGATGTTTTTCAGGGACATGACCTAGAGTCCAGGCAGCTTCGCATTGGCGTTGTTGCGGTTGTCGCCAAATGTTGGATTCTTGTTCTTTAGCAGTGAGAAATTTGGGCTTCTGGGGGGTTCGGTTTCTTGGAAGCTATTTTTTATACCCGGATTCACATTTTTTTTTTTTTTTAGTGTAATGAATGCAAAAATGATATGCATGGTCACGGGAGCTAAAAATAAAAAAATTGACAATTTATTGACAAAGTGATATTGAAAATTCACTTTTATTAAATATTGAAAAATTCTGGAGTTCAAAAAAAAAATATTACAAATAAAGATCTACTTCCTAGTTTTTTAGTCTTTGTTGTGGAGGCTCCAAATTCCATGATGACGGCTTCCAATTCCTTGCTTTGGCTTGGCATTTCTCCAAAATTTTGCTTTTAGGGCCTTTTCCTTTGGGCGGATTCCTTTAAAGTCCCTTCCCAAAGTCTTTTTTTTGATCTGCAACTTAAAAATTACCTCCATTCGGGGCCTTTCCGTTTGGGTTTTTCTGTCTCTGGATTTCTTTTGGTCTTTGGTTGGGTGACGTTGGAACCCGATATGCTCTTTCCCTGTTGGTATAGTGGCGGATTACAAATCTCTGGTGGCTCGGTGTTTTCCCACTTGCCATCTAACTCCCCGAGGGCCAATTGGGCTTTTTAATTTTAGCTTCCCAAAGTGCTTTGACCTTGGGCCGCTTACAAATTCTCGACCAAAAAGGTTCGGATTTTGGGATTCAAAAGGGACTGCTTCCTCAAGGGCCAATAAATATATCTTGGATGGGACCAAACTGGGGACGACTGGTTTTGGGGGATATCCAAACCCTCTGTAATTCCGATTTAAAAGGGACTTTTGGAATTTCTGCAGGTCAAGTGATTTTGTTACAGTAACTCCATGGTTGCCATAGAATATCTTCGGCACTGAAGCTCCCAAGTGTCCCCCCAAAATGTGGCTGTAAGGTCGTGGGTAGTTTACCTTTTCTATAATGAATCTACAAGATCTACCCGCTGGGGTAAGGGTTTTTGGACCCGTTCAGCCCGAAAAAATTAAGGTGGCTTCAAACCCGAAGCGAAGGTTAAGGCTTGAGAGAGAATCCCATGGGCCTTTTTTTTTTGAGGGAAATTTTGTTCCCGGGTCTGTTCGCCCGTGAGTGGGATGTAAGTCCCCCTCCCGAAATTGGGTTTACCAGCTCTGCGCCCCAAGTGAATTAGAAGGTCCCGGGGGGGGGAAAAGTATGGTGGCGAAAGGGTGTCAAGATGAAGGTTACCTTTTTTATCTATAATTTTGGGGTCCCCACATAGTTTTTCCTTCCTATCCCCGTTGTCCCCTGGGCGAGAACCAGGCTTCCAAATCATCCATTCGGGTGAATATCCATAGCAGTTGCTAGGGGTTTGTTGAGCTGTCTTCGGATGATAAAAATTTCGAAGGTACGGCTGGCCCCGGCCCGAGGTTGGCATTAGATTTGATCGGTTAGTCCTGGGCCTGTAGCAATGGGTGTACTTTTAAGGAGGGGGGGTCTCATGCGGCCCATAAAAAAAAGCGCGGGCTCGATTTCCCATAAATTGGAGCATGGCCCGGACTAAAGGCAAAACCCCTCTCCTTTTCGTGAGAGGCGAGGCCCATCTTTTTTTGGATGAAGGCCTGCTCCTCTGGGTTGTACAAGGGAAACCAATGGTCCAATACCCAAATTTTTGGGGCTAAAGGTTTTTACACCTGAATTTCTTTGCGGGGAACGGTCGATTGCGGTGTACAATCTATTTTTTCAATAAGAAATCGCCCCAAATTTCAAACAAGACTATGAAAACTTACGGGGAAAAAATTCGAAAACCCAGAACAAAAAACAAACCTTACATCGTCATTCAATTTTTTTAACCCCTTATGATTCATGTATGCAAAAAGTTGGTTTTAACTGGGGCCCGAGCTCTATGGCCCCCCGCATTCTCGAAGAAATGGATCTTGGGCCCTACGAAGCTGGGTGGGTAGCCTAATCAGTCCCAAACGGTGAATAACTATTCGCCGAAACCTACACTGGCTCCCCGGGGTTAGGTTTTAGGAAGGGGCCGGGTTCGACCGATCTACTACAAGACTATGTATGCATGCAAAACCCCCATAGCAAAAGAAACTAGAAACTAACTAATTCATGAAAAGTTTTTAACAGAATAATAATTGAAGCACATTTAAAAAAGGGAAAAATTGAAGATTCAGGTGGGTTAGCCCCACTGGCATGGGTCCCCGGGAGTTCCCCTTTGCGAGTCTAATTTTTTGCATTCCCCTTCCTAATCCGATTAGATAGACCCTATGCTCAACTAATGTGCCCCCGATTGATTGGAAATTTTGTTTGGTTTGGGTCGTACCCAATTGTTGTTGGGAAAAATTGAATTAAGACTAAAGGACGGATTAGTCTTAATTATACTACTAGTCGTCGTTATTTCCTCTTCCCATTTTTTTGAAAAGAGGAAAAGGGAAAACCAGAGTTTTAAGTCTGGAGGCTAACTATTAAAAACCCTTTACGGTTACCACCTAATCTCCTAAAATTGTTCCTCTTTAGAAATGTGTTTCATTGTGTTTCTGTTACTTTTTATATTTTTTGAATTATTTCAAAAAAATGATTTTTTATTTCATTTTATGGGTTAACCCGAATGGGTGCCTAGTACCTGCTACTCAGGATCAAACAACCCGTAGTTCACTTTTCTAAAAAATTTTTAAGTTTATTTGTGAATTTTAATTTTGAAACTCTTTCGATTTTATGTTTTTTTTATCATTTTTGGATTTTTTAAAAAATTCTAAGCCTAAGCTTTAATCTGTTTTTTAAAAATGATTTTGGGAAACATCAATTTTGGATTTATTTTAAGAAAAAATGATTTTTTAAGTTCTAAAACTCATTTTTTTTGAATTTTTAAAATGAATCTTCACGTTTGTGATTTTTATGATTTTTTATGACTTTTTTTGATTTTTTATGATTTTTAATGAATTTTTATGATTTTTATGATTTTTTTTTTATGATTTTTTTAAATTTTTTGAATTTTTGTTAAAATTTTATCCTAAACTGTTATTCATCCTATTTTGAAATCTAAAATTTTATTATTATTCTTCTAATTTTTTTATTTTTATCTACATTTTATTTTTATTTTTTTTGGAATTTTTTATTTTTTTTTTATTATTTTTTATTATTTTACTTTACATTATTAAAATCTAAAAAAAAACCCTAATTTCTATATTTTTCCTACTTATGAAAATAAAACCTAAACCAATAAAAATATAACTAAAAATAATAAAAATTAAACAAATAATAAATAAAATTTGAAATAAATAAATAAACAAAAAAAGTAAATTAAATAAAATAAATCTGGAAAATCTGACTTAACCTGGATTCGGGTCAGTGCAGGGTGGGTCGGTCGGGTCGAATCAGGTCGGTTGGTTTGGTCAGACACGGCGGCAGGGTTGCTTAATCACGGGGTTCCGGCGGCCTTTTGCAACGGGTGAGGTGTTTGAATCCAGCTTCTTGAGGGTGTTGAATCCAATGGTGGTGGTGGTTCGCTCCCAGATCGTCTCCTGGTGGTGGTTCAAACTCCGGTCGGCAATCGCGATTCTGGGTCTCCTCCCATTTACATTCTTTTCTCACTTTCTCTCAATTCTAAATTTGTTGTTCTCTTCCTCCTACTCCTCCTCTATTTAGATAAACCCATATTTTTCCGTTTTTTAGATTTGATTTTATCAACCTATTTGATGCCCATTTGTTGTAATCTCGTGATTTTATCTAGATAATTCGATTTTTAGATTCATTGAAACCCAAAAAGATTAGAAGAAATCCAACAATTTTACCCTTTAAATCGGACTTCTGCCGGATTTTTTTTCTCCGGCTGGGCTTGCGAAGAAAGCGATCACGCGCGAAAACGCATGACTTCCCTCGGCCAATCACACGTTGCCACTTTGGCAGTCCAGGCGAAGACAAAAAAATTGCACAGAGTGCCGAGGGAGGATTCGAACTCGCGACCTCTGGCCTCCACACGCTCCCCATGCGAAACACAAGCCAACTGAGCTGGCCCAATTTCCCGATTTTCTTATATCGTAAATTATACATATGCGATGTAATTTTTTCCATTTTTTTGTATTTTTTGTAATTTCAAAAATTTGTAAAAAATTATTTATCCCTTATTATTACTATTTCTAAATGATTTTTTCAAAATTGATGTGTTTTCCTATTTATTTTTATTTTTTTTGAATATTTTCCATTATTTTGCTAAATTAGAAAAATTGGGAAAAATTGGAAAAAAATTGAAATCGATCATTATTGATTATTACTCATTCCTAGGGCAAAAATGGGGTGTTTACAGAAACGTTGTCCCTAGTGGAGTTCATGTACCAAAATGATTTGGGTAGATTTAGGATTATCCAGTATGGATGGACTCATGTGTGGTGTAAAAGGACTCATGGACTCATGTTGAGAATGTGAAAGGATTTATGATCTCATAGATAATGAGAAATACCCATTGTTGTATATGTATATTTATGTATGGATTTTAAACTCATGGATAAAGGGGAGTATCCTTTGTCATATACATATGCATATATAATGTGTGTGTGCATGTGTGTATGGCAATTGTGATGATGAGAATTGTGTGAGAATAAAATATATGAAAGATAATAAATTGTACCCGATTATAATGTTGCATTATGTTTTTGATGGTATTGGCATGACATGCATATGTGATTATTGGTATACATTGTGCTGGGGATTAGCTTACCCTTCGTGAGACCATTTTTAGTTGTAGGTACTTTAAAAGGGAAATCGCAGGGTATGATGAGACAAAAAGTAGAGGCAAATAAAATCCTGAGGAGAATGTAGAATGTGTGTACAGTGAGGAGTAATAGCTAGATGAAGAGAAGGATAGATACTGGATAATTCTATTTAAATTGATTTAAGATTAAAAATAGTACTTATGTTCTTAAATGCTTCCACCCTATTGATTGGAGGAGATTGTATATGATTTTAAATTTTTGAAGATAGATGTTTTTTAATCTCTTTTATGTGGAGAATGATTTTATTTTAAATTTTTATGGATATTTGATTGTTAATGGTGAAATTAATAGATTCTTAGCCTTTGAGTGTCTTCATCTAGTGATGACACATAAGGGCTATACTCATCTTGAGTTCTGCGTCATTACAGCTTAAGAGATATCAGAGCTTAATTTTAATGATCCATAGACTACCCAGAAATAAAATCTTTAAGACAATGGGACATGATGAGAGTAGGTAATAAATGGGACTAATGCTTATAAACATATAAACCTTCTAGCTATATTTACCATAAGATTTTATGCTAATATGATATCCTAAGACAACTCCTATTCATTTTGTAGAATGCCTAGGAGAATCTCAAGACTAAGATCAACATCAGGTGCTAGAGGTGATACTCTTGATAACCGGATGCCACTAGACCATCTTAGCATGAACCAAGGGGAAATGAGGTCAACACTGCTCAATTGCTAGAGGCCTTTAAAATACTCTAGCTGGAATAGTGGCACAACAATAACAACAAATACAAGAATTGTAGTTACTGACAATAGACAAGGGTAAATGTTGGGAGAAATTGGAGATAGGCCAGTGGACAATAAGCTTGGACCCCTTTGTTTAGAATGGTTAAGGAAATTTAAGCCTAAGGTTAATGAGTTAAAGAAAACCTTTGAAGCACTTGGAAGTCTTGAAAAGAAGAAGGTTAAATATGCTATCTATTTATTGAAGGGGCCCCGACTTCAGAATGGTGGTCGAGTGTGTCAAGATTGATGATTGGACTTATCACTTGGGAAATGCTCAAAGAAATGTGTATGAATTTGTATTCTCGAGCAACATTATGAGACATAATGGAGGCAGCTTATTGTAGTTGCTACTAAGGAAAGAGGTCAGTAGTGAGTATGGGTGAAATTAAAATTTCGCTTAGTAAAGTTTATGCCACTAACCTTCAGAACCGATGAGAAGTCGATGGCTCAATAATTTATATTGGGCCTAGAACCCACTTTACAACATGAAGTGGGGAGCTTTCCAATTAAACACCTATTCTGAGGTCGTAAACAAAGCTAAATCTTAGAGTAAAGCTATAGAAGGATTGAGGAAATGAGAACACTAGGGATTATGATTTATTGGGGAAGAGATCTACCTAAGGAATTGTCATCCAAGAAAAGGACAAGAAACTTCACACTATGCAAACTAGACTTTGGTCATTGTAACGCCTTCCTCTCAAGTTAGGACCTCCTCAGAAAGGTTAGGGTAATAGAAAAGTGAGATGCATGGGGCTACATGAATTGAATCATGTAAATGGCCAAAGGGTATGGGAAGACAAGACATAGTAAAACCTACATAGATAGATTGATACCCTCACATTCTGTTTTCCTGCAAATAAAGGGTCATGGAATGGTTGATTCCCCTAAATACTGGAAGGTAAAATGTAACAACCGGAAATAAGTAGGGAGGAATCATGCTATAAACTATGGTGGCAAGCCATAGCAAGCAAGACAAAGGCAAAGAGCATAACATGAGTTTTTTGCATTGTAGAGATAGGACACTCTAAACAAAAAAACATTAGCAAGAAATGCTATTGGTACATTCTGCTAATGCTTATGTCCTATTTGATATTGGTGCATCGCATTCATTTGTGTTTGATGCATTTAAAAGCATACTGATATCCATACTTAAGGTGTTAGATACTGTTGTTAAATTTGAGTACACCGATGGTATAGGTAGATGATTCAACAAAAATATGTAGAAGGCTCAGTAAAGGGTGCAAAGGTTGAACATTGGTTATAGATTTCTGTTTTGAAAAATTTCAAACTTTAATGTTAATACTTGGAATGGATTGGTTAATTAGATATCATGCAACCATTGATTGTCCCTTATATGACAATCCATTTTGATACACAAGAAGGAGAATTATTTAATTTCAAATTAGAAGCACATAGACTAATAGGATTGCTAATGTATGAACTATAGGGCAAGTGCATGATAACTTTAATGACAGTTGAATCTGAAGATGTGTGAGAGATTGATTAAGTATAGGTTGTGAAGGAATTTACAAATGTAATTCTCGAAGGTTTGCTAAGCTTACCCCTAGTAAGGGAGATTGAGTTTGGTATAGATGTAGTGCTTGGTATAACTCTCATATCCATAACCCCATGTTGTATGGTGCCTACTAAATTGACAGAACAAAGAAGCAAATATAAGAGTTGTTAGATAAGAAGTTCAATAGACCTAGTGTCTTGCCTTAGGGTTCACCAGCATTATTTATGAAGAAAGAGGATAGTAGCATGCAGTTGTGCATAAACTATAGGAATTGAATAGGGTCACCATCAAGTATCCCTTTTGAGGATAGGCGATCTATTTGATCAATTGTAAGGGGCTGAAGTCTTCTAAAAAATCAACTTGAAATCTAAATACCATCAACTAAGAATTAAGAAGGAGGATATTCAGAAGATTGCCTTTTGACTTGATATGGGCATTATGAGTTCTAAGTAGTGCTATTTGGATACACAAATGCACCAGTGACTTTCATGGCCCAATGAACTTGGTCGAGTATTTAGACAAATTTTTTATTGTATTTGTAGATGACATTCTAATATACTCTAGGAGTGAAGAGAACCCTAAGTAGCATTTAGGGATGGTGTTGAATAGATTGCAGATAGAGAAGCTATATAGAAAATTCAAGAATTGTGATTTTTTTTTTAATCAAGTAACCTTTTTAGGCCATGTAATCAGTAAAGACGAGTTATTTATAGGTCCTGAGAAAATAAAGGCTGTAAATGAATGGTTTAGATCAAAGACAACAATAGGTTAGAAGCTTCTTGGGTTAGCAGGATACTACAAAAGATTATAGAAGGATTCTTTAAGCCGGTGACCCCTTAACTAGATTAACTCAAAAGGGGGTGAAGTTTTTTTTGGGATGATAATGTGAATCAAACTTCATGACACTGAAGGAGAGATTAATTTCTACACTAGTGCTAGCATTACCAGTCAATGGTAGAGAATATGTGGTGTATAGTGATGCATCTATCCAAAGGCCCGGATGTGTATTGATGTAGAATGAGAGAGTAATAGCGTACGCATCCAGGTAATTGAAGCCCCATGAGAAAGACTACCCAACTCATAATCTGGAATTAGCAGCTATTATTTTTGCACTCAAGCTTTAGAGACATTGTTTATATGGAGAGAAGTGTAGGATATTTATACATCATAAAAGCCTTAAGTGCCTCTTTATCCAGAATGAGTTAAATGTGTGGTAGAAATGACGATTAGAGCTAATAAAAGATTATGACATTGAGATTCAATACCATCTTGGAAGGCGAATGTAGTTGTCGATGCACTTAATAGAAAGAGGTATGGTAATTTGGCAACTTTAATTACAACTTAAAGGAATATATTGAAAGATATGCAAAAAATAGATCCAGAGATTGTAACCTAAGAGGTTGGAGGTAGATTAGCTAGTTTATGCATATAGCCTATTGATGAGATCCATGATGAGAGCCAAGCTGGAAGAAGAAATGTGGATCCTCTTGAAGTGCCGCATGGACCGATCACAAGAAATCAAGCGAAACGATTCAAGGAAGCACTTAATGGGTTGATAAAGGTTGTCCATGAAGCCGAAAAGGATTGGAGCAATCATGAAGTTGGAACGGATTGGAACAACCATGGGAAGACCCTTGCTTTTATACAAGTCACACCGGACACGGGTTGAAGAGGGCGTGTATGTTCAAGGCACGGCCATGTAGGAATTCTAAGATTGCACAAAATCATACACGGCTAGATACACAGCTAAAAGGCACGGCCGTGTATGGAGACAAGCAAATCCACAGAAAGATACACGACCAGAAGTACACGGTCGTGTATGTGACCGGAATGTGCATAGAAAAGTACACGGTCGTGTACACGGCGTGTATCCCTACCGGTTAGCTTGTTCTGTTTTTGTGTTTTTACGCAACTTATCTAAGCTACGTCGTTTTGGATTGTTTTTCACGAATTGTAACCTAGTATAAAAGCTCCTAGGGTTTAGAACAACATGGAATATACATCTTTGAACATTAAACACTTTTGAAGAGCACCTTCTTGGTTCTTCAAGAACTAAATCGAACTTATCGGATTGATTTCCGTGGCGTTCATCCCGACTTATCAATCGGTCTTCCATCTCGATTGTGGCGTCTTCATTATTATACCAAGGTTCTTGTCTCGCTTATAGACAACGGGTCGCGGTTTCCACTTTAGGTGTTTGGGCGTCTTAGGCAACGAATTCCGAACGTATTGGTATTGGGTTTCGTCACGGGTTGGCGTGGTTCGTATTAGTTTGGTATCAGAGCTTAGGTTTGTCAAAACATCAATTCGGTTTGAGGAAGGTAATATCAAAACCCTAACTCCAATCGTTCATATCAATTATCGTATTCAATTTCGTAGTATTGATTGTCTTTTGATAGTGTAATATCTACTAGGCGATTGTTAAAAAAAAAAAAGAGTAAAAATCACGACAAAAAAAAAGAAGGAAAAAGAAAAGAAAGACAAGAGAAACGTGATCAAAAGCAAAAACAGAGACAAAAAAAAAAAATTTGATAGAAAAAAATAGGGGAAAATTTAAAACCCCTAGATTTTTTTTTTAATTTCCAGGGAAAGGAAATTGGTTTTAGTTCGGGTTATTTCCCAAAAGAATTGGGGACGGGGAAATTTGGCGAGTTGATATCGGGGGTTTTGTGAAAAACAGGTGACTTTTTTGAAAATCATCATTTGGGGCGAAACACGTAAGGGAGTGTAGTGGGGTTTTAATAATATTTATTTGTTTTTAGTATTTAATTTTTCTGTAGGAAACTATGTTGAGAAAACATTCCCCGGGAAGGGAGGGGGAAGGGTTTGAGTAGGTTAGTAATTGAGGCGTTGAGGGGGAAATGAAGAGGATGTTCCAAAAAGGGAAAGGGAAAAAAATTTCATGAGACGGTAGAGCAAAGACAGAGAAAACCAAAAACGTTTTTCCCCAAGGGGGCGAAAGAGGGAGAGTGTTTTTGGAGGTCCCGGGGGAAGGGGGGGAGTTTAAATGCCGGATGATACTTTGATGGCCTTCTTCGGGAGTTAAGGGATGTATTGGGGTCGAATAAAGGAACTGGGGAAATTGGGAAAGATAGAGGAAAATAGGAATGGGAAGGATAATAAATTAAGTAGCATAAATAAAGATTCCCCCTTTTCCCAAAGGGAAAAATTTTATCCCGGGTGTACTTGGGAATGGGAGAAAAAGGGGGAGAGGGTTGTTTGTTTTGTCAAAAACTATTTTTGAGAGAAAAAAAAAGGGAAAAAACTTGCTCCCAAATTGATTTTTCGGTTTTATGCTAAAAGTGTGGGGGGATCAACAAATTTTGAATAGGAAAGGAGTGGTGAGCCCCTTTTGGTTTTTTGGGGAAAAGATGAAAGAGTGATGAAAAAGTGTTTTTTTGCCTGCGTTTTTACTATCGGGAATTGCACAAAAAGTTGAAAAAATTTTTGAGTCAAGGAACCGAAGTGTAGATATTTTTTTTCAAGAGATGGAAATCACTATGTTTAAAGGGCGAATGAAGAGGAGGATAAAAGGGGGCTAAAATTTGGCTAGGTTTTTTTGTTGGGTTGAATAGAAAAAACCAAAAATGGGTTGAATTGCTCCCTTATGAAAGAATTGGGGGATAGGGTTCACATGGCTAAAAGGGTTGGAACCAACACAAGAAAATTTTTGAGTAATGAAACGGTTCCCCACAGGGTAAGGGTTCACCACTTGGAAGACTAACCAATGGAAGAAAGAAAAAAAAGCCTTTACCCCCCAAAACCCCAAAAAGGGGGAAGCGGGGGGCAACCCGAGTTCAAATCCTGGAAAACCAAGTAAACCCTGAATTTCTATTTAAAAAAAAATTTCGGACTTAAAGTTTTTTTTAAATGCCAAGGTAAAAGGCCAATTGCTAGTCAATGCCCAAAAGGGGCTGTGGGGATTTTGCGTGATGATGGAGATTATGAGACTGGGGGGGGTTTAGTGAAAAAAGATGAAATGCCCCATTAGGGGAGGGCTAGTGATGTTTGAGGAGCCTCCCAATAGGAAGGTAGGGGCAGTAGGGGAAGCAAAGCTTTTGAATGTGCAGGGGGAAGGGAAAGAAGATGGGGTGCAAAGAGGGGAATATTTTTCTTTATAGTGTTATCTAGGAGATCATTTTTGCAGTTTGGATCATTGATAAAAGGAATTTTGGGCACCAAGGGTAGTGAGAAATTTTATTGTTGGAGGCTGGGGCACAAAATTTTAAAACCCCCCTGCCCCATATAAATTGCGTGGTTGAATGATAGTGGTGAGACTAAGGTGAGAAAAGCAACCCTTTGAGGGTTTTTTCTTTTTGGGAAAGGGTTATGGGGAATGAGGTTTTATGTGAGTAGTGCCAATGAAAAGCATGCATGTTTTGTTTGGGGAGCCGTGGCAATTTGAAAAGGAAAAGGTTGTTTTATGATGGCTTTTTAAAATTTATATGCTTTTTCACCAGGGGAAAAAGTTTTTAATCTTAAATTTTTAAACACCCCAAACAAGTGTTGAGGACCAGTTGCAGCTTAACAGTTTTTTTTGAAAAACAAAAGGGTTGTAGTGAAAAAGCAATTGAAAAGTAAAGGAGCAAAAGAAAATGAGAAAAAAAAGGAAAAATTAAAAGTCAAATAAAAAGGAAAAAGGGAGGGAAGGCGGGAAAATGTTGAAGCAAAGTTGAAGGGGAATCAACTTTGGTGGGGGAGTAAAAAGGGAGGGGGGCCCCAACCCTTGCAAAAGGAGATTTTGTGTGGCAAGAGTGGGGTGTAGTGGGGAGAGCGTTATTTGTTTAAAAAAACCCCTGGGGTTTTGTAGTTTTTAAGGAAAAATTTTTTTGGACTACTAACGACTTATCTAACCCCTTTGCCTAGTGGGGGTTTGTTTTATCTTGTGCGGACTTTGAAGATTGTTTCCCCTAAAGAGTTTCCAAAAAGGGATTACCCCCCCTATTCGTGGTTTTGACATAGATTGACCTTCTCCCCCAGTCATCATTCCAAAAAAAAGTTTATGGGAGTAATCCGGAGGAACAAAGGAACCCCAAAAGGCAGGTCGTTTAACAAATTTGGGGAGGGGGTACTTGAGAGAAGCAGGGTTCCAGGTGCAGGGGTTTTGTTGTTTTTGGGCCAAAAGAAGGAGGGGACATGGGAATTTTGTTTTGCCTGCCGCCCTCAACAACATTAGGGAAAAGTATTCCCCCCCCCATTCCCTCATTTAATGAAAATTTTTGATGAGTTACTTTGGGTCTAGTGTTTTTTTCCAAAAAAATTGTTTTGAAAAGGGGGTTTATCCCCAAAAATTAGAAGAAAAAAGGGTTTAAAGGGATGGAAAACTGTTTTTTAAAGACAAAATAGGGTTTGTATAAGTGGTTAGAAATTCCCTTTTTTTCGGTTTAACTAAGGCCCCTATTATTTTATGGATTTAAATGAACCATGTTTTGGGGACTTTTTTTTAAAAATTTGGGGTTTTTGTTATTTTGATGATATTCTTTTTTTACGCAAGATTTTGGAAGATAAATGCCCTCACTTGAGGGTTTGTTTTAAAAAATTGCTTCAAAAGGGAACTTATATGCTAACCTCAAAAGTGCACTTTTTGCCCAAAAAAAATTGTTTTTTTGGGTTTGTTGTTATGCACGGGGGAATACAGGGTTGACAAAGGGAAAAGGTTCATGCGACCCCAAGAAGGGCCCTTTGGTAAAAACCAATGTAATAATGTGCGGAGTTTCCATGGACAAAAAAGTCTTACAGGAGATTTTTTGAAGGATTTCAGCACCATTGAGCCCCATTAAAAAAGGTTAATTTAAAAAAAGAACGGGGGGTTTCAGCTGGGGGGGGGGGCCAAAAAAGAGAAGGCCTTTCAGACGTTTAAAAAATTAAGTTAAATCTGGCGGTTACTTGTTTTAAACAAAAAATTTTTCCCCCCAAAAACCCTTTTTGAAATTGAGTGTGATACTTAGGATTAGGTTTTTTGAGAGTGTTTATGCAAGAGAAGACCGTTTCTTTTCTTTAGCAAGAAGTTTAAGTGGGGAAAACCTTAAATTTTACCCTACTTACGACAAGGAGCTGTATCTTTGGGTTAAAAGCCCGGAGCGTGGAAACGTTCCTTTGGCCGAAAGAGTTCGTGATCCACCTGATCATGTTTCCCTTGAATTTACTTGAAGGGAAAACACAAGTTAAAAAAGGGCTTTGTCTTTGGGGTGGAGTTCTCAAAACTTTTCCCATATTTACCCAAAAACAATCAAGGTAAAGAGAATTCGTTGCTGATGCACTATTAGAAGGTTTTCCTTTTATTTTTAATCTTAGTTCGGCTGCTTGGTTTTGAGCACTTTAAAGGGAGTTATTTTGTTGTAAACGAGTTTTTTGTGGGATTAGGGTGAAATTGTGAGAAAAAGGGGCAGGAAAAATTATAAAAAAATGAAGGTTTTCCCTTTGTTTAGGGGGAAAACTGTGCTTTTCCAATTTTTTTTCCTTTTAAAGGGGAGAATTACTATGGGGGAGCCCTCATGGAGGGGGGGTTAAGGGGGCATTTTGGGTTTGTAGCTAAAACTTTGGGGGTTTGGGAAAAAAAAACCCCCATTCTTTTTGGCCCCCCTTAAAACTTAAAAAAAAAACGAAAGGGTTGGGAGGTTTTTGTGAGCGATTTCACGTGTAAGAAAAGCGAAATCTAGAGTCCAACCTAAAGGGGTTTTCCCCCCCTTTATTTTCCCAAATTCCCCAAAACCCTTTGGGGTAGAAAATTTTCTATGGATTTTTTAATTGGGTTTTTACCCAGGCCCTAAAATTTGGGTTGAGATTTATTTTTGTAGTTGTTGAAGATTCTCAAAAAAGGCACATTTTTTTTCCCTTATAAAAAAGGGAGTTTGCTTGTAAAAATGCCCAAATTTATTTTTTGGGGAAGGGTTTTGGGGTTTGGCAGGGGAAAATGCCTAGAACAATTGTATAATGGGATAAAAATTTTTCTTAACTACTTTTGGAAGCCCTTAGGGGTTTTAAGTTGGGAACTAATTTTAATTGTTTTCTATACTTGTCACCACAACTGGGGGTTCAAACTGAGGTAGTGAACCCAAAATTTATCTACTTTGTTGAGGGTTTTAAATTTAAAAGGGAAAATTTTGAGTTGGGGGAATTGTTTCCCAAATGTTGAATTTGCTTATAACCAAAACGTGCATTCTGCAAAAAAAAATTTTCTCCTTTTAAATTTTTGTAGGGTTTTTAAATTTCCACTAACTCCTTTGGATTTATCACCTTTACCTTTTTTTTGAGTTTTTTAAATTTAAAATGGCACAAGAAGGCCCGGTTTTGTTAAACAGATCTACGAGAAGGTAAGCAAAAATTTTGAGCGACGAACAAGATATGTGAAACAACCCAAAAGGTCGTCGACAAGCTTTTTTTTGAACCGGAGTTTGGGGTTTTGGGGTTTCCCACTTGCGCAAAGAGGGGTTTTTCCCCGTCAACGTCAATCTAAACTACTTCCTAGAGGCGAGGGAACCATTTCAAAGTTCTTGAGCGCATCAAACAAAATTGCTTTACAAGTTTGTTTCCCTGGTGAGTTCCGGGTAATTTAAACCAATTTTATTTTACTGATCTGAGTTATTGAGAAAAGAAAAAGGGGAAAATTTGAGGACAAATCCTTTTCAAGAGGGGGGGAATGATGGGGCCCCTGATGAGAGCCAACTGGGGGGAAAAAATTGTGGACCCTTTTGGGAATTTTCCCGCCGGGACCGATCACAAAAAAAATAAAAAGCGAAACGATTCAAGGAAAAATTTAAATTTTGGTTTTTTAATTTTTTTTGGTAAAATGAAGCCAAAAAAGGTTTGGGAGCAATCATAAATTTTTGGAACGGTTTGGGAAAAAACCATGGGAAACCCTTGCTTTTATAAAAACACCCCGGGAAAGGGGTTGAAGGGGGGTATTTGTTAAAGGAACGACAGGGTGGGAAATTTTTCCAAGATTGCACAGAATCATACACGGCTAGTTACACGGCTAAAAGGAAAGGCCCGGGTGTATGGAGAAAAGGGAAAATTTCCACAAAAAGATATAGCCCAAAGTAAAACGCCCGTGTATGTGCCCAGAATGGGGCATAGAAAAGTAAGGGCTAAAGCCCCCTGTGTTCAGGGCTTTGTTTCCCTACCGGCCAAGCTTTTTCTGTTTTCGTTTTTTTAGGAACTTATCTAAGAACGTCGTTTTGGGACTTTTTTTCACAAATTTGTACCTTAGTTTTAAAAAGCCCCTGGGGTTTTAGAACAACATGGAATATACATCTTTGAACATTAAACATTTTGGGAGAGAACCTCTCGGGTTTCTTCAAGAACAAATTTCGAATTATCGGTTTGTTTTCCCAGGGGCGTTAAAACCCGACTTATCAATCGGCCCTTCCCACCCCGATTGGGGGCTTTCCTTCATTATTATCCCAAAGGTTTTTTTCTCGAAATAGACAATGGGCCCGGGGTTTTTCCATTTTAGGTGTTTGGGCATCTTAGGCAACGAATTCCAAAGTTTTGGTTTTGGGGGTTTATTTAAAGGGTTTGGCGGGGTTTGTACACCTATACTAGGGTTTGGATAAAATTTTGCACAATAACGACAGGGGGGTTTTGGGAGTTAAGAAATAAAATAGAGGAAAGAAGGGAAATTTAAAATTTTAATATAAAATGAAGAAGGGGTGCTCGGTAGGGTCAAAGGCTAAAATATGCTAGGTAAAACTGAAGTAAAGAATTAGATACAAAAAGAAGCACACAAATTCTAGATATTTTGTTTCCCCCTAGGGAAACCAAAAATTAAAAGGAATCTGAAGGCCACTTTTGGGTTAGAGGAACAAAAAGAGGAAAATTGTAAATATGGGTCTAAGTGTTTAAACATCTCAACAAAAAAAAATAAAGATAAAAACCCCCTTTGGCATTTTTGCAACCTCTACTAACCCTTAAATTTGGAAAGGGGGAGCATGGGACCTTTGATTTCATCACATTTTCCCCTGGGGAACAAAGGACTAAGTTTGATTCTTTTTGGGTTAATTGAAAGCCCAAAACCCCCCAAAATCTACCCATTTATACCTATAAAAATGGGTAAAAATTTTAAAAAAATGGCTAAATTTTTTAAATAAAAGGAGATTGTGGGGTTTACATGGAGTTTGTTAAGTTCTCTAAGGATTGTGAGGTTATATGGAAAAATTGTGGCTCTCTAAGTAAAGGCCCAAAGTTTAGGAAAGGACTTTTTTAAGTTCTTTGAGGGGTAAGCAAAAAAAAAAAAACCCAAAGAAAATTTGAAAGTGTTTAAAAGTTTTTTCTGAGTGTTTAGGAAGCGCTTGAAATGCATAGAAGATAAAACCCATGCAAAACCCACCATTTCCCTTTAAATTTTTTAAATTGTTTATTTTTGCTTAATTTGTGTTAAAAAAGATGTTTTAAACATATTTAATTGGGTGATTTTCAATGAGTTTTTGTTTTAAAAGAAAGTTAAAATTTTTATATTTGTTTTTCTTGTTTAATTTTAAGGCCCGTAAAAATTGTTCTTTTTATACTTCAAAAAATTAAAAAAATTAATAAAAAATTTTTGTTTGGTCTCTTTAGTCTAACCAAGATTCATTTGTTCAAAGGTTGGGGTTTTTTTGTGATATGATTGATGATTCTAAAATTAAATTTGGGAAAACCAAAGGGGAATGAGGGATAAAATATTGAAAAAGTAGCTTTTAAAAATTTTGACCTTGATGCTTAATTGATGAAAAATTTTATTGAAGTTTGATTAAATTTTTAAAAAATTTTCCCAAAATGTGTATTTATTTTTTTTTTGAGTAATTTCTTTACTTGAAATGTTTTTTAATTTATTAGGATAAATTTTCTAATGCTTTACCCCTGAAAATGACTTGATTTACGCTTATTTTTTAAAACCCCAAATTTTTATGAATTTGGGGTATTCTAGAAAAAATTTTTCATTCCAAAAAACCCCTTTTGATCTAAAATTTCCCCAATCAAAAAACATTATTTTTGAAAAAGATTTCAATAATGAACTTTCATTTTAATTTTTTTTTCTTAATTTTTTTTTAAAACAATATTCTTAAATTCAATTCACATTAAAAAAAATGAATTTTTTTAAATTAAAAAATTTTAAACAAAAATATTGAGAATGTGGGTTTTTTTCTTGTTTGAAGCTTGGGTTTTGGTAAAAAAAGTGTTTGTGAAATGGAATCCCCCAAATTTTTTGGGAATTTTTTTGGAAAATACAAAAAAAATAATAATAAAAAAGATAATAAAAAATGATAAATTAGGCCCCCTTTAAAGAAATAATAGAACTTAAAGGCCTAAAATGATAAATGGACCTAAGTTAGTTAAAAAAAGGCTTTAAAGGAAAAATTAATTGGGCTTAAAAAAGTGAAAAAATAAGCCCAAATTTGCCCTTTAAAAGGTCCCAAATTTAACTGTAATAAGTGAAATAAGAAATTTGGGGAAAATTAAAACTTTTTAATTTTTAAATTACCCCCCATTAATTTTTGGTTTTTTCCCCTTTAAAAATCATATTAATTTAAACCCAAATTTTTTTAAAACCAATTTTTTGAAACCAAAATTTTCCTTTCCCAAAAATGGGTAAATTCAAATAATTTTAAAAGATCGGGGATTTCCTTTCCCCCCCTTAAAAAAGGGAAACCCTTTGGGAACCCCCCCTTCCTTGGTTTTAAAAAGTTAAAAAAACAGTTGCAGGTTGTTAAAAACCTAAATTTGGGAAATTAGTAATTTTTCCCCTTTAAAAATTTGGGTTTAAAATTAAAACCCCCTTAAAACCCCCATTTTTAAATTTAAAAAAACCCCTTAAAAATTAAAAGGTTTTAGAAAAAAAACTAGGGTAACCCCTTTTTCCTTTTTTTCTTAATTTAAAAGGAAAAATCCCCACCCGATTTTAAATTGAGAAAAAATTTATTTTAAAATTTAAAACCCCAATTTGTAGATTTTCTTCTATTTTAACAAATAGGGCCATATTTTTAAAACTATTTTTTTTTTGGGTTTTAAATTTAAAAAAAGAATATTAGATTTGGGGGGTGGGGCCTCTTTACTACACTAGAAAATTAAAAGAGGCTTAAAAAAAAAAATCCTTTTAAAATTTTTTTTTTTTTAATTCTTTAAATTTAAGGTTTTAAAAGGGAAAAACCAAACTGATTTTTTTAAATATATATTTTATTTTTAAATTTTTTTTTTAAAGAAATTTAATCCAAAAAAAAGGAAAAAAAATCCTAACTTAGAGGGAAAGGAAATTTCCCAATTTTACCCTTTAAAAAAATATGTATATTTTATTTTTATTTTTTTTTTTTCTAAGAATGACATCTAAAAGATAAAAGAATTAAACTTTATAAAAATTTCCCAAATTTTTAAAATTCCCATTTTTTTTCATTTCATTAATATTTTTTAAATTTTATAATTACTAAATTTTTTCTATTAAATTTTACTTTTTTTCTTATGATATAAAGTAACTTAAAACTGCCTAGGGGGGCAATTTAAAAAAGAAGGAATTTGGGCGGAGGTTTGGGGTTTAAGTGCGAGTTTTGGTCCCAAAAAACGGCTGGGTTTTGAAATCCCCCCGATGGAAATTTAGCTTGCAAATGGCGTTTTCAAAGGCCCTCAATTGGAGGTTTCCATTGTGACGAAACCTCCGGGAAATGGTTTTGCAGCTTGGAATTTTTGAATTTCCCAAAAAGCATCAATTGGAGGTTTTCCATTGTGGAAAAAAAAAACCCCCTGGGGTGGGATGCAGCTTGCAATGGCGATTGTCAAAGAGATTTAATCGGAGGTTTCCAAATTTTGACGAAAAACCCCAAAAAGTGGGGGGTAACGCCCAAAACTTGAAACAAACAGCCCGCCCTATATCCCTACTATTAATTTATACCGATAAGGCTCTAAAAAAAAATCTATCCCAAATTTTTAAAAACTCGATCGTATACTTTTCCCTCAACTACTATAAATATAAACAAATGAAAGCCCCCACAGAAGAGTCATTTTTGATTTCATTATTTTCTAAAACAAAGTCTCAAGCTTTCAATTTTTTCCGTAAAATTGATTTAAAAGAATTAAAAAATTAAATTTTAAAAATTCTCATAATTTCTGTCACTCTTTTCTCCAAAATAAAAATAGTGTTTCTTTTCATTATCCAAGTAATGTTCCCATCAAGTTCCCATTCTTATAATAATCTAGTTGTTCGTCAATTCCGCCCGCAGTATAATATATATATAGGAAGGGAAAAGTGAGCCAAGGGTCAAATAAGCGAGTACCACACCCACATGTTAGACACACCACATTAATTTTTTCCCCTTTCAAATGTACAACATTTATCCTAACAATTCACAAATTTTGTTTCCCCAAAAAAAACATCAAAAAAGAATTTTTTAAAAACATAGGGGTTTTCAAGACCCCCAGTTCAAAAAAAATTTTGTCCCATTGGGGGAAAGCCATAGCGAGGGCCCCCTCAACCCCTTTTTGGGAATTACTAAATGTGGGCCCCATCTAATCCTAAATACCTTTTGATCATTTCGAAAATCGACTCCCCTAGGGGCAAAACAAATACCGATAATCGAGGTTTCCTCCAAAAGGAAACTGCAATCCCAAGGGGCCCCTTAAAAACTGAGTCAAGCACAAGCAAAAAAATCCCCTTCAACCAATAACAAATTTTATTACTTCTGATACCACTTAAATTTACATAAAAATTTTTAACATTTCAATTTTTTTCACACACAATTTATTAGAAGCTTCCTAACAAACACAAAAACAACAAACAAAGTAAACCCCGTACTTTTGGAAAACTTAGCCTTTTCGCCATTTTTTGTCTCAAACTTAAATTTAAATTGATATCTAATTTTGAACATAAAGCATTTATTCTTATAAATAATCCAAATTTTAATTTTTTTCCCTTAAATTTTTCTTAATCCCTTATGTTATTTAAAGGGTTAAAATTAATTGTCCCGGTTTTTTGTAAAAATTTTTTTAATTAAGAAAAATAATTTGATTTATATTGATAAGGGTTTAACACTTTTAAACCCAAACCCTTTTGGGGGCTGTATTGCCCAAAAAATTTGCTAGTACTGAACGTGTTTGGGGTTTTTTTGTATTTTTCGGTGAGAATTTGCTTCAACACGATAGAACACGGTTTTTTAAAAAAAAGTTGGGGGGCCGTATTTCTCTTAATTCAATATGGGCGAAACACGACCCCTGTTAGGGGTGTTTCTTTTTTGTTTTAAAACCATCCAAAAAAATACCGTGTTTGGAGGTCATGTTTCTTGAATTTTAACACGAAACAAAACAAAGAACCCTGTTTGGGAAAGGAAATGTATCTTTTTGGTACGTTTTTGGGGAAAATTTAATAAATCGAAAAAAAGGCCGTGTTGGGGGGTGGATCTCTTGGGGAAAACTTTTAAATTTAACATGATTGTAACACGACCCTGTTGGGGTCTTTGTATCTCTCAGCCAATCCCATGAACCCTAATTATTTTACTCAAAATTTCTCCTAAATTCATTCCTCTTTATTCCCTAGACTCCATTAAATCTTTAAAATTTAGAAAATACTCCTCAATTAACATAAGTTAGAAATACTTACATTAAAATTCCTATGTATCGACTCCTTGATCTAGGAATTCCCTTATCTTTACGTTCCCTGTACACAACCAAAATTGTTCTGTGATTAGGTCTTCACTTGTTTAGAATAGTTCTTAAAAATTCCCAAATCATTACCTATTGTTATGCCGTGATATTTCCTTAGATTACTTTAGGTTTTCCTAAAGAAGCTCTCTTTCTCTCTTTTTGTGTCACTCGATCTCTCTAGGTGGCTATGAATGGTCAGATATGCAAAAGAGAAGAACCCTATATTAGTTTAGTATATATGAAATAGCCCCATTAGAAAAGATAAAAATGCCCATCTTTTAAAACTTATTTGCAATGATTGTCCTCGTTCTTATATTATTTATTTAATTAATTAAAATTATTTAAATTTGTATATAATATATTTTGAACCATGTATCACAGGTGGCCTACCCCAAAAATTGGAGGGTAGAGACTTGTGATGAGTGGTTGGTTATGGGTGTGTTATTGAAGGCCTTAGAGATGAAATTTAGTACATAAAGCGATGTTTTTCAAAAGTTTGAATGTTAGGAATCTGGTGAGAGGTGGTTTTCAAACTTCAAAGATGGCGAGGAGTGAGGAATTTGAGAGAGAGTGGGTAACATGTTTGGAGGTTTAGAGAGAGAAAGCTTGAAGTCGAGTTTAAAAGAAACTGTTTTAAGCCTTTTTTAATGCCCGAATAGCTTCACATAACCTCTTTATGGTCAAACACCCTTGATTTCAAGTGGGAAAGCTTCTTGTCATTAGAAAATCTAATCTTGAATGGGCATTGAATTCAATTGTTTCGATTTTGTCTTTTTTTTGATTAATTATTTGAATTTCTTACTTAAATTAAGTTTTCCACACTCCATTAAAAAATAAAGATGTGTATATTTTCCTAATAATTCAATATCAACTTTAACATTTTAAATGATTGTATAAAGCCACATTCTTAGTTTCAATGTGAAGTTCCTCATATCCTACTATAAAAATTTCACCATTATTAAAATCGTAAGAAAAAAAGGGCAAGAATTGATGCAAAGAGGCATTGTCAACAAGGCAAGTTCAGCCAATAAAGGAAACTGAATGTAGAAGATGATAAATAGTGACAACAACTAACCAATAAGAGGTTGATGCATAGCACTGTTATATGAAAATTTTAAAGGCATGCATAAGGGCTTGGCTAGGATTTCACCATTAATTAATTGTTTATTAATTATTTTAAAGGGCTTGAACTAATTTGAAGTAATGAGTTCGTTCATGCCCCAACTGAAGACCAATGCACTTAAAACATTTATTTTCTCTAATTTTTCTTATTATCCTCATCTTTTTCATTTTTTATAATTTTTTTTTTTTTTTTTTTTTTTTTTTTTTATATATTATTAATTAACACATCCTAAAATTATAGAGAGCAAAAATAGGATATTAACAGTTACCTTTCTTTATGGTGAAATTTGATTAAACTTTGCCACGTAGACCAAAAGAGACATCGTTTTTGCCAAAAGGGAAAAGTATGGGAGTGTTTTAGCAAACTTGCCAATCATTCTCCAATCCACTAAGGGTAGGGATAACTTTTCTAGAGAATAAAAGGGTTAATTAGTGAGTTACTTAAAGACCTTGTTTTGAGATGACCTTTCTTAAGGGAAGTGATAACATCGTGGTAATTTAAACATGGTGAGAGCTTCTGTGTAATTTATCTAAAGAGACCATTTTTATAAGTTGATTGTTTATCGGGGCTATTTAAAGATGAAAAGGTACATATGTGGTCATCTCAAGAGACCCTTTTTATGAGGTGAAAAACTCTTAAAGTAATTCAACAATTAGAGGGCTCTTATGCGGCCTATCTAAAGAGACGTTTTTTGCAAGATGACCACTCGAAGGTAAGTGATAACACTAGGGCTGCTAAAGAAGGAGAAAACCCATATACAAGCTATCTAGGGGAGATAGAACCCCTTTGGCAAGATGGCAATCCTAAAAAAAAGGGAATCCCTTTTCCTTAGAAAGCTTTTGGTTCAAGAATTGAATTGGCTTAATATGCTATTACCTATTATTCTATTGTGATCATCTTATTGTGCTTTGGAAAAAAGTGTTTTGGGTGCATGTAACCTTAAGAGTGTTTTGACCCTTTTACCTTGGTCCTTTTGAAGATAGCCTTTAAACAATACCTCCCTATTTGAAGTCCCATATTCACCTTTGAAAGAATATGATTCGCATTTGAAGTGATCTACTAACATTGGCTTGCATTGCCTGTTTAGGAAGAGTTTTCTTTGAACATCTTAGGTTTTTTTTTTTTTTTTTGAGACTAGCTTTCCTTTTTAAGTAACTCTAAAATCTGATTAAAAACCTAAAATAGAATAGGTTACATTTTCCAAGGGACTAACTAAACTAAGTACTTAAAGAGTTCTAAAAGTCATTATTGCTCATGATTGATGATTTTTCTTTTTTAGATGTAGGGATGTACATGGGATGAGTGAAAGAAAAAGTTGAGACACTTATTAATGAAATGGCACTTGGTTAATAACCCATTCAATGTTAATTTAAAACTAAGGATATACATGCCCACCCATGGAAAGTGAGAATTAGATCATAGTAACCGAGATTGGAAGAAACATTTAAAAACCCTTTAATAGAATTTTTCATTGATGTTTCATGGGTAGTACAACTTGGTTGCATGACATTTTTAGGGTCCTTTAAAGTTAGACTATCTATTTGGGCTAATAAATTTAAAGCTCCTCATGACTATACTTCTTTTACAACATATGGCTTTCATAACTAGGAGTAAAATTTCCCTTAGGGTCCTATGTATTAGGTAGGACCTTTTGAGAACCAAGTCCCCTTTTTAAGTTGCTTATGTTATGCTTTCTTATTAAAATGCTCGAGTTATCCTCTATTGGTAACACTAACAATGCATAAGGCAATTAACCTCTTTTATCCACTAAGTTTGGTTGTTTAATTCTTGCTTTTACCTATTCTACCTAATCCAATTGAATCTCCGCCAAAATTCTTAAAGAGGGTATTTCTGTTTCCACTAGTAAGACAACTTCTATTCCATTTTACTAATGAGTAAGGAGTTGCCCTAGTCAATACTCAAATTGTGGTCCTATAAGCCATAAGTTCAAAGGGTAGCATCTTGTGCCAAACCTTATAAGTGACTTTCCCTCTTCTTAATGATCCCCTGCGGGTTTTTATTGGTGCTTCAACTGCCCCATTCATTGTGGTCTAGAAGGGGAGGAGTCCTTGTGAGTGATTCCAAAAATATTAGCATAATTTTTTTATAAGCGTTTTATTGAGGTTTGTGCCATTTAATTGTAATGATCGATTTAAGAACTCTATATTGAACAATATGTTCTTTCTTCATGAAAACCCATCCCCTGAAATCCCTAGTGACATTAGTACATGATGAGGCTTTTACCCACTTTATGAAATAGTCTATCGCTACTAGAATGAACCTCTACTTGTTCAAAAGCTTTTGGGTTGATTGGCCTGATAATATTAATTCCCCACATTGAGAAAGGCTAATGTTGAAGATAATGTGTGTTATTCTTAAGGAAGGGCATTTATCTTATTGGAATATACTAGGCACAAGTGGCCCAATGCCTTTACAAAGCTTGATATAGTTGGTTTCTATAGTTAACCAAAAAAACCATTCTCATGATTTTCGAGCTATGTGTGTCCATTCATGTGAGGCCCCCCAAAAACCTTGATGTAAATTCCTTTATTAGGGTATTTGCTTCTTCCTCATCTCACACTTTAGTAGTGTAGTGATGGGTGTCGAATCCAACAAAAATAAACCTACTCCTAGACAATTATATGATTTGCATATAGTGGTGAGTAGGGTCGAATCCACAGAGATTGGTTAAAACTATTTTTTATTCAAGGAGAATAAAGGGAAAAGAAAATGGGGGGTTTTGTTTGTGAATCAAAATAAAGTAAAACAACGTAAGAAAATCGGATATTAATAAAAGCCCAGCCAAAGGAAAAAGATTAGTTTAATTCTAGGAATGATCATCGATGCAAATGTTTTATTCTAGTTCTAGATAAAAATGGTTATGGTTATTAACAAGCTCTAACAATCTATCTCTCCTTATTCCTCGATAACCTCAGACAAGGGGCTTTGAATTATTTCTCTTATTGATTAAACAACCCTAGACAAGCGCTTAGGATTTTTAAACTATCAAAAAGCATTAAAATCTAGAGAGACCACCATTCATGCCAGTAGATTTATAAGATAAACCCATTTAAACATGATCATACACCTCCATAACATGAATTCGATCATCTCCTTTTATAACCAAATATGTTATTGTGTCACTAAGACTAAAAAAAATCAAACAATTACGGATTTGACGTGCTAGTTGACAATATTAACTTGCTAATTAAGTAAAGAGCTCTATTCATACCATCAATGAAGATAATAATGACAAAACGATCAGAAGATATATGAATACCCGAAAGCAAAGAATAGAATAAATACAAGTCAATTAGACCTCACAATTCGTAGAGAATTAAACATCTATGACCCTTTGGCTAGAAAAGTAGCTTAGCTACTCATGTTTCATCCAAAAAAATGAAAATAAAAAGTTTAAAGACATTATGGGAAACCCCGGGTTTCCTGCTCTGCCTCCAAGATGATCCAAGGGTTTTTCAAGATCCAAAGATTCCCAAAAATTGTTTAACCCTCTAGGGTTGGTTCTATTTTATATTGTTAGGGAGATGGCATGTGATCTTTTGCTAGCAAGATTACGAAAATATCTTCCTTTTCAAGGGAGATTTCGAGAAGTAAATGTTCATCCGCCTGGCACGCCCTAACACACGGCCGTGGGTCAAGCCGTGCCATCCTCTATGCATTTTTTCATGTATCATCTTTCGTGTCCAGTGGTACCACGGCTCCACCCATGGCTAGATTCCAACCGTGCCTTATTCTGTGCATAATCAACAAGTCTTCATCCGTGCCCATGTGTACCACGGTTACACCCACGGCCAGATTTCAAGTCGTGCCATCCTCTGGTTGATATTCCACAATTTCTTCTCCTTGGAAAGTCTAGCTTCCACCACGGCTTCAAGCACGGTTTCTCCTACGGCTTCCCACCACGGCCGTGCCTTAAGCCGTTGTCTCTCTCTGTTGAAAGTCCTCATTTTTGCCTTCTTATCCATGTGTAACACGGTTTTGAACCTTGCCGTGCCTCAAACCCTGCTTCCTCCAGTGGTGTAATTCCTTGTCTTGATCCAAGTTGTAGATGACTTCTCTAAAATACTTGAATTAGCATCCTTGCTCCATTTAACCCGATTTATCACGATGATTAGAATTAATGTACCATTTCCTTATGATTTCTATAAAATCAATAAAAATTTTTAACACAATTTATACTATAAAGATTGAGTATAAATGGCTCTATCAGTAGTGATGAATGAGGTTATTAATGTTAGCCCATTTATCAAAGTGAC
>JBBMOL010000686.1:0-11216 GCA_037954665.1 Laguncularia racemosa
CCCAATTTTAACACTCTAGTTTGTCAAAAAGTCAAGTGTTACTCAAAAAATTTTCTGCAATTCCCACTAAACAAATGTTTTTGTCGAAAATTTTCCCTACAAACATTCTAACCCAAAATCATTGCGGCATTAAAAATTTTCTTAAAAAAAATGTGCAAAATAATCCTCAAAATGTTGCCCAATTGTTGCTCCCCGGCGATAAAATGTCAGGCCCCAATTTTAATCACTCTATGATTGCCCACTAAAAAAGCCAAAGCGTTACTAAAAAAGTAGCTGCAATTCCATACAACAAATGTTGCCCCCGTCAAAAATATTTCCATACAAACATTCTAACCACAAATATCTTGCGGCAGTTGTCCCGCAAATATTGTTTTTAAAAAATTGCTGAAAAAATATCTCGCTACAAATTTTTTGTCAACGTTGTTGCTGCCATCGCGATGAAAATGCCCGGCCCCAATTTTAATCACTTATGTATTGTACTATAAATGTCCAAGTGTTACTCAAAAAAGTGCTGAAATTTACCCTAAAAAAATTTGTCGTGAAAATATTCCACAAAAACATTCAACCACAAATATCTTTGCGGCATTGTCACCGCAAATATTGTCGTTACAAAAAATGCTGCCAATACATCGCACAAATGTTGTCAAGTTGTTGCCCCCTCGCGATAAAATGTCACCCCAAAAATTTTTTAACACTCAATTTTTTTTCCCACTAAAATTCAAGTCGTTACTAAAAAAGTCCTGCAATTACCACTAAACAAATGTTTCGTGAAATTTGCCTACAAACTTTCTAACACAAATATCATTGGGGCAGTTGTCACCGAAAATTTTGTCGTTAAAACATTGCTGCTCAAAAATCACCCTTAAAAAGTTGTAAAAAGGTTGTTGCCCCATCCGATAAAAATGTCCCGGCCACAATTTAATACTCTAGTTTTCCCCACTATAAATGTCCAAGTCGTTACTCAAAAAAAAGAGCGCAATTCCACTAAACAATTTGTCTAAAAAATTTTTCCACACAAACTTTTCTAACCCAAATATATTGGGGCATTTGGGTCACCGAAAATATTTCTTAAAACAATGTGCTAAAAAATATCACGTACAAATGTTGCCAACGTTGTTGCTGCCATCGCGAGAAAATGTCAGGGCCCAAAAATTTTTAAATACTCAAGTATTGTCACTAAAAATTCAAGTCTTTACTCAAAAAAGTCCTGCAATTACCCTAAAAAAATGTTGTTCGAAAATTTTCCACTCAAACATTCAACCACAAATATCATTGCGGCAGTTGTCACCGCAAATATTGTCGTTACAAACAATGCTGCTACAAATATCATCGCTACAAATGTTGTCAACGTTGTTGCTGCCATCGCGATGAAAATGTCACGGCCACAATTTTAATCACTCTATGTATTGTCACTATAAATTTCCAAGTCGTTACTCAGAAAAAGTGGCTGCAATTACCACTACAACAAATGTTGTCGTCGAAAATATTTCCACTACAAACATTCTAACCACAAATATCATTGCGGCAGTTGTCACCGCAAATATTGTCGTTACAAACAATGCTGCTACAAATATCATCGCTACAAATGTTGTCAACGTTGTTGCTGCCATCGCGATGAAAATGTCACGGCCAATTTTAATCACTCTATGTATTGTCACTATAAATGTCCAAGTCGTTACTCAAACAAAGTAGCTGCAATTACCACTACAACAAATGTTGTCGTCGAAAATATTTCCACTACAAACATTCTAACCACAAATATCATTGCGGCAGTTGTCACCGCAAATATTGTCGTTACAAAAAATGCTGCTACAAATATCATCGCTACAAATGTTGTCAACGTTGTTGCTGCCATCGCGATGAAAATGTCACGGCCACAATTTTAATCACTCTATGTATTGTCACTATAAATGTCCAAGTCGTTACTCAAACAAAGTAGCTGCAATTACCACTACAACAAATGTTGTCGTCGAAAATATTTCCACTACAAACATTCTAACCACAAATATCATTGCGGCAGTTGTCACCGCAAATATTGTCGTTACAAACAATGCTGCTACAAATATCATCGCTACAAATGTTGTCAACGTTGTTGCTGCCATCGCGATGAAAATGTCACGGCCACAATTTTAATCACTCTATGTATTGTCACTATAAATTTCCAAGTCGTTACTCAGAAAAAGTGGCTGCAATTACCACTACAACAGATGTTGTCGTCGAAAATATTTCCACTACAAACATTCTAACCACAAATATCATTGCGGCAGTTGTCACCGCAAATATTGTCGTTACAAACAAAATTTTCATAAAACTTAACCAATCTGCTTGCACGCATATTGTTACAAACATTGTTGTTGTAGTGTGCTCGCGAGAATGTCCGGCCATTAACTTTATTGTCATTAACATCTTACTAAAGTGTGCAATACCATACAACTTACAAAATCATGGCATGCCCAATATTGTGTAACATGTGCAAATTCCCTCATGTGTCAAGTTGTTGTGCATCCGGAATTCGGCAATTATCTTATATTGTCATAATCAGGTACTAAAGTCTGCATTCAAAAATTTTCTCGAATCCATCTAACCAATTATGGTGCACCAATATTGTCGTAAAATGTGTCATATCATGTAGTGCAAGTTGTTGCTGCATCGCGATGAAAAGTCAGGCCAATTTTATCCTTATTATTGTCATAATTCAGTCGTATCAAAAAGTCTGCATACTAAACAAATGTTTCGTCGAAAATTCATACAAACTTCTACAATATCTTGCGGCAGTTGTCCCGAAATTGTCGTTAAAAATGCTGTACATTATCGTACATGTGCAAGTTGTTGCGCATGCATGAATGTCACGCCAAATTTAATCATCTAGTATTGTCACTTAAATGTCAATCGTTACTCAAAGTATGCAATACATAAAATGTTGTGTCGAAATTCATACAAACATTCTAACCACATACTTGGGCAGTTGTCACGAATATTGTCGTTAAAACATGCTGCAATATATCGCAAGTCAGTTGCTCGGTAATGTACGGCAATTTTAATCTATTTACATAAATGTCAAGTGTACTCAAAGTATCAATCACTAAACAATGTTGTCGTCGAATTCATAAACATTTAACCACAAATTCTGCGCAGTTCACGAATATTGTGTAATGCACAAATATACGACAATTACGTTGTGGCCGCTGAATTACGCCATTTAATCACTCTATGTATGTACATAAATGTCAAGTCGTATCAAAAAATGTAGCTGCATTTCCACTAAAATGTTGTCGCGAAAATTTTCCATCAAACATTCTAACCACAAATTCTTTCGGCAAGTTGTCAACCCACAATAATTTGTCTTTCGAAAAATTGCTCACTAACAAATATCATCGGTCTACAAATTTGTAACAATCTGTATTATGCTCAGTTGTCGTGATAAAGTCACGTGCAAAATTTGATCACTCTAATAATTGTCACTATAAATGTCAAGTCGTTACTCAACAAAGTACTCAATTACCTCAAACAAATGTTGTCTCGAAAATTTTGCCTACGAACATTCTAACCACAAATACATGCGCAGTTTACCCAAATATTGTCGTACAAACAATGCTGCACATATCATCGTACAATTGTCAAAGTTGTTCACATGCTGCTCAAATCGCTAAAATGTCACGGCCCAATTTTATCACCATGAATTGTCAGGTCCAAGTCATACTCAAAATAAATGTCAATTCTACATAACAAAGTGTGCGAAATATTTCACTACAAAATTTCTCGAAAAATTTCATTCGACAGTTTAACCGCAAATATGTGCGTTACAACAATGCTGTACAAATACATCGCTACAAATGTGTCAACGTTTGTGTCATGCGGCATGAAAATGTCACGGCCACAAATTTTAATCATCAGTATTGTCACTAAAATGTCCAAGTCGTTACTCAAACAAAGTAGCTGCAATTACCACTACAACAAATGTTGTCGTCGAAAATATTTCACTACAAACATTCTAACCACAAATATCATTGCGGCAGTTGTCACCGCAAATATTGTCGTTACAACAATTGCTGCTACAAATATCATCGCTACAAATGTTGTCAACGTTGTTGCTGCCATCGCGATGAAAATGTCACGGCCACAATTTTAATCACTCTATGTATTGTCACTATAAATGTCCAAGTCGTTACTCAAACAAAGTAGCTGCAATTACCACTATAACAAATGTTGTCGTCGAAAATATTTCCACTACAAACATTCTAACCACAAATATCATTGCGGCAGTTGTCACCGCAAATATTGTCGTTACAAACAATGCTGCTACAAATATCATCGCTACAAATGTTGTCAACGTTGTTGCTGCCATCGCGATGAAAATGTCACGGCCAAATTTTAATCACTCTATGTATTGTCACTATAAATGTCCAAGTCGTTACTCAAAAAAGTAGCTGCAATTACCACTACAACAAATGTTGTCGTCGAAATATTTCCACTACAAACATTCTAACCACAAATATCATTGCGGCAGTTGTCACCGCAAATATTGTCGTTACAAACAATGCTGCTACAAATATCATCGCTACAAATGTTGTCAACGTTGCTGCTGCCGTCGCGATGAAAATGTCACGGCCCCAATTTAATCACTCTATGTATTGTCACTATAAATGTCCAAGTCGTTACTCAAACAAAGTAGCTGCAATTACCACTACAACAAATGTTGTCGTCGAAAATATTTCCACTACAAACATTCTAACCACAAATATCATTGCGGCAGTTGTCACCGCAAATATTGTCGTTACAAACATATGCTGCTACAAATATCATCGCTACAAATGTTGTCAACGTTGTTGCTGCCATCGCGATGAAAATGTCACGGCCACAATTTTAATCACTCTATGTATTGTCACTATAAATGTCCAAGGTATCAAAAGTCTCAATTACACTAACAAATTTGCGAAATTCCTACAATTTAACCCAAAATCATGCGGCAGTTGTCACCGCAATATGTGTTAAACATGCTGTCAATAATCGTACATGTGCAAGTTGTGCTCGCGATGAATGTCGGCATTAATCATCTATATGCAAAATGTCAATGTTCTCAAACAGTACTCAATCCACTACAATTTGCCGAAAAATTTCATCAAATTACACAAATAATTGCGGATGTCACGCATATGTGTTACAATGCGCTACAATCACTACAAATGTTGTCATGTTGTGCTCCGATAATGTACGGCCATTAATCCTCATGTGTCATAAAAGTCAGTCGTTCAAAAGGCTGATACACTAACAATTGTCGAATATTTCATACAACTCTAACACAAATATTGCGAGTGTCCCGCAATATTGTGTAAACATGCTACATCACGTACAAGTGTCAAGTTTGCTGCCATGCGATGAAATGCCGGCCAAATTAATCTCTAGTTTCTAAAGTCAGTCGTACTCAAACAAAGTATCATAAACAATGTTGTCTCGAAAATTCCCTACACTTCTACACAATAAGCGCAGTGTACCGCAAATTTGTCGTAACAATGGCTCAAATTCGCTCAAATTGAGTGTTGGCTCCGATGAATGTCGGCAATTTACCTCTAGTGTCACAAAATTCCAGTCTTAAAAAGTCTCAATACCTAAACAATGTTGTCCGAAATTCACTACAAAATCTAACCAAATCATTGGGATTGTCCAATATTGTCGTACAACAGTCTACATATCCAAAATGTGTCAGTTGTGCCCGCGATGAAATCACGGCAAATTATCACCATATTGTCCTTAAATGTCAGTGTTACTCAAAAAAGTACTGCAATACCACAAATGTTTCTCGAAAATATTTCCACTACAAACATTCTAACCACAATATTTGCGGCAGTTGTCACCGCAATATGTCGTTAAAACATGCTGCTACAATTCACGCTACAAATGTTGTCAACGTGTGCTGCCATCGCGATGAATGTCACGGCCACAATTTTAACACTCTTGTATTGTCACATAAATCCAAGTCGTACTCAAAAAGTGCTGCAATTACCACTACAATGTTGTCGTCGAAAATTTTCCATACAAACATTTAACACAAATATCATTGCGGCGTTGTCACGCAAATATTGTCGTTACAAACAATGCTGCTACAATATATCGCTCAAATGTGTCAACGTTGTTGTGCATCGATGAATGTCACGGCCACAATTTTAACACTCTATGTATTGTCACAAAATGTCCAAGTCGTTACTCAAAAAAGTACTGCAATTACACTAACAATGTTCGTCGAAAATTTTCCACTACAAACATTTAACCACAAATATCATTGCGGCAGTTGTCACCGCAAATATTGTCGTTAAACAATGCTGCTACAAATATATCGCTACAATGTTGTCACGTTGTTGCTGCATCGCGATGAAAAGTCACGGCACAATTTAATCACTCTATGTATTGTCCTATAAATGTCAAGTCGTACTCAAACAAGAGCTGCATTACCACTAACAAATGTTGTCGTCGAAAATATTTCCACTACAAACATTCTAACACAAATATCATTGCGGCAGTTGTCACCGCAAATTTGTCGTTACAAACAATGCTGCTACAAATATCATCGCTACAAATGTGTCAACGTTGTTGCTGCCTCGCGATGAAAAGTCACGGCCAAATTTAATCACTCTAGTATTGTCACTAAAATGTCAAGTCGTTACTCAAACAAAGTACCTGCATTACCACTAAACAAATGTTGTCGTCGAAAATTTTCCACTCAAACATTCTAACACAAATATCATTGCGCATTGTCACGCAAATATTGTCGTTACAACAATGCTGCTACAAATATCTCGCTACAATGTTGTCACGTTGTGTGCCTCGCGATGAAAATGTCACGGCCCAATTTAATCACTATGTATTGTCACTAATGTCAAGTCGTTATCAAAGTGCTGCAATTACACTAAACAATGTTGTCGTCAAATTTTCCACTACAACATTCTAACCACAAATATCATTGCGGCAGTTGTCACCGCAAATATTGTCGTACAAACATTGCTGCTACAAATATCATCGCTACAAATGTTGTCAACGTTGTTGCTGCCATCGCGATGAAAATGTCACGGCCAAAATTTTAATCACTCTAAGTATTGTCACTATAATGTCAAGTCGTTACTCAAACAAAGTACCTGCAATTCCACTATAACAAATGTTTCGTCGAAAAATTTGCCACTACAAACATTCTAACACAAATATCTGTACCGCAATATTGTCGTTAAAACATGCTGCTCAATATCATGCTACAATGTGTCAAGTTGTTGCTGCATCGCGATGAAAATTCACGCAAATTTAATCACTCTAGTATTGTCACTAAGCAGTCGTTACCAAACAAAGTACTGCAATCCACTAACAATGTTGTCGTCGAAATTTCCATACAACATCTAACACAAATATCTTGCGGTTGTCACCGCAAATATTGTCGTTACAAACAATGCTGCTACAAATATCATCGCTACAAATGTTGTCAACGTTGTTGCTGCCATCGCGATGAAAATGTCACGGCCACAATTTTAATCACTCTATGTATTGTCACTATAAATGTCCAAGTCGTTACTCAAACAAAGTAGCTGCAATTACCACTACAACAAATGTTGTCGTCGAAAATATTTCCACTACAAACATTCTAACCACAAATATCATTGCGGCAGTTGTCACCGCAAATATTGTCGTTACAAACAATGCTGCTACAAATATCATCGCTACAAATGTAGTCAACGTTGTTGCTGCCATCGCGATGAAAATGTCACGGCCAAAATTTTAATCACTCTAAGTATTGTCACTACAAATTAATTTCCACTACAAACATTCTAACCACAAATATCATTGCGCAGTTCACCGCAAATATTGTCTTACAAACATGTGCTCAAATATCATCGCTACAATGTTGTCAACGTTGTGCTGCCTCGCGATGAAAATGTCCGCCCATTTAATCACTCTATGTATTGTCACTATTTTCCACTACAACATTCAACCAAATCATCGGAGTCACGCAAATTGCGTAAAAAATGCTGCCAAATACATCGCTACAAATTGCAGTTGTTGCTGCCACGCGAGAAAATGTCACGGCAATTTTATACTCTAAGATTTCATAAAATGTCAAGTCTACCAACATACTGCAATACCACTAACATGGCGAATTCACTAAACATACCAAATATCATGCGCAGTTGTACCGCAATTTGTCTTACAACATCTGCAATACATCGCTACAAAGTTTCAGTTGTCTGCCCGCGAATTCCGCCAATTAATCACTAGTTTGTCCTAAATTCAGTCGTTACCAAAGTACTGCATTACACAAAAATGTTTCGTAATTCCACTACAAACATCTAACCCAAATATCATTGCGGATTGACCGAAATATTGTGTTACAAACAATGCTGCACAAATATATCCTACAATGTTGTCAAGTTTGCTGCATCGTGAAATGTCACGGCCACAATTAATCACTTAGTTTGCACTAAATTCAAGTCGTTACTCAAAAGTAGCTCAATTACCTCAACAAATGTTTCGTCGAAATATTTCCACTACAACTTCTAACCACAAATATCTTGGGCAGTTGTCACCGCAAATATGCGTTAAAACATGCTGCTACAAATATCATCGCTACAAATGTTGTCAAGTTGTTGCTGCATCGCGATGAAAATGTCACGGCCAAATTTAATACTCTAGTATTGTCATAAAATGTCCAAGTCGTTACTCAAACAAATACTGCAATTCCAAAAATGTTGTCGCGAATATTTCCACTACAAACATTCTAACCACAAATATCATTGCGGCAGTTGTCACCGCAATATTGTCGTTACAACAAGCTGCTACAATCATCGCTACAAATGTTGTCAACGTTGTTGCTGCCATCGATGAAATGTCACGGCCAAATTTAATCACTCTAGTATTGTCACTAAATGTCCAAGTCGTAACTATGCGGAGTGCACGCAAATATGCGTTAACATGTGCTCAAATTCATCCTACAAATGTCAAGTTGTTGTGCCTCGTGAAAGACGGCAATTAATCATCTGTATTCTAAAATTCCAATCGTACTCAAAAACTCATCCCTAAAATTTTATTTCCATCAACTCTAACCACAAAATCTGCGCGTTGTCACGAATATGTCTAAAATGCTGCCAAATATCACGTACAATTGTACGTTGTTGCGCCTCGTGAAATGTCACGCAATTTAATCACTATGTATTGTCACAAATTCCAGTCGTTACTCAAAAAAGTGCTGCAATTACCACAACAATGTTGTCTGAATATTTCCTCAACATTCTAACCAAAATACATTGCGGCAGTTGACCGCAAATATTGTCGTACAACAATGCTGCTACAATATCATCGCTACAATTGTAACGTTGTTGCTGCCACGCGATGAAATGTCACGGCCAATTAATCACTCAGTATTGTCACTAAAGTCCAAGTCGTTACTCAAACAAAGTACTGCAATACACTATAACAAATTTTGTGAAATTTCCACTACAAACATTCTAACACAATACATGCGGCAGTTGTCACGCAATATTGTCGTTACAACATGCTGCTACAAATATCATCGCTACAAATGTGTCAACGTTGTTGCTGCCTCGCGATGAAAATGTCACGGCCAATTTATACTCATATTGTCACAAAATGTCAAGTCGTTACTCAACAAAGTACTGCAATTACCACTAACAAGTTGTCGTCGAAATTTTCCACTACAAACATTTAACCACAAATATCATTGCGGCAGTTCACCGCAATATGTCGTTAAACATGTCACAATATATCGCTACAAATGTTGTAAGTTGTTGCTGCCATCGCGATGAAAAGTCACGGCCAATTTAATCACTCTAGATTGTCACTATAATGTCCAAGTCGTACCAAAAAGTAGCTGCAATTCACACAACAATGTTTGTCGAAAATTTTCCACTACAACATTCTAACCACAATATCTTGCGCAGTTGTCACGCAAATTGTCGTTAAACAGCTGCTACAATATATGTACAAATGTGCAATTGTGCTGCATCGCGATGAAAATGTCCGGCAATTTATCACTCATTATTGTCACTAAAAGTCCATCTACTCAAAAAAGTAGCTCATTACCCAAACAAATGTTGTCGTCGAAAATTTTCCACTACAAACATCTAACCACAAATATCATGCGCAGTTGTACCGCAAATATTGTCGTTACAAACAATGCTGCTACAAATATACGCTACAAATGTTGTCAACGTTGTTGCTGCCATCGCGATGAAAATGTCACGGCCACAATTTTAATCACTCTATGTATTGTCACTATAAATGTCCAAGTCGTTACTCAAACAAAGTAGCTGCAATTACCACTATAACAAATGTTGTCGTCGAAATATTTCCACTACAAACAATTCTAACCACAAATATCATTGCGGCAGTTGTCACCGCAAATATTGTCGTTACAAACAATGCTGCTACAAATATCATCGCTACAAATGTAGTCAACGTTGTGCTGCCATCGCGATGAAAATGTCACGGCCAAAATTTAATACTCTAAGTATTGTCACTAAAAGTCAAGTCGTTACTCAAAAAATACTGCAATTACCACTAAACAAATTTTGTCGAAATATTTCACACAAAATTCTAACCACAAATAAATCATGCGCAGTGTACCGCATATTGCGTACAAAATGCTGCTACAAATATATCCTAAATTTGTCAACGTGTGCTGCCATCGATAAAATGTCACGGCCAATTTATCACTCTATGTATTGTCCAAAATTCCAAGTCTACTCAAACAAAGTAGCTGCATTACCACACACAAATGTTGTCGTCAAAATTTTCCACTACAAACATCAACCAAAAATTTGGGTTGTCACGCATATTGTCGTTAAAAAATGCTGCTACAAATATATCACTCAATGTTTCACTTGTTGCTGCTCCGAAAAATGTACGCCAAATTAATCACTCTAAGTATTGTCCTAAAATGTCCAATCTTACTCAACAAATATGCATTACCACTACAAATGTTGTCGTCGAAAATATTCACTACAAAATTCACCACAAAATGTTGCGGCGTTGTCCCGCAAATTGTCGTTAAACAATGCTGCTACAAATATTCGCTACAATGTTGTCAAGTTGTCTGCCATCACGATGAAAATGTCCGCACAAATTTTAATCACTATTTGTCACTAAAATGTCAAGTCGTACTCACAAGTACTGCAATTACCATAAACAAATGTGTCTCAAATATTTCACTACAAATTCAACAT
>JBBMOL010000686.1:11716-28957 GCA_037954665.1 Laguncularia racemosa
ACTATAAATGTCCAAGTCGTTACCCAAAAATGTAAGCTGCATTACCACTACTGCAAATGTTGTCGTCAGAAAATATTTCCACTACAAACATTCTAACCACAAAAATTTTCATTTGCGGCAGTTGATCACGCAGAAATATTGTCGTTTACAAAAATGCTGCTACTCAAATATCATCGCTTACAATCGTTGTCAACGTTTTGCTGCCATCGCGATTGAAAATGTGACGGCCAAAATTTTAATCACTTAAGTATTGTCACTACATATTCTATGTTCGTTACTCGAATCATTGTACCTGCCAATTACCACTATAACAAATGTTGTCGTCCGAAAATATTGCCACTACAAAAATTTCCTAACCAAAATATAATTGATCAGTTGTCACCGCCAAATTTTGTCGTTAATACATTGCTGCTACAAAATATCATAGCTGCAAATGTTGTTAAACGTTGTTGCTTGCCAACGCGATAATTGAAATGTCACTGGCCTCAATTTTAATCACTCTATGTATTGTCACTATAAATGTTCCAAGTCGTTACTCAAACAAAGTAGCGTAATTACCACTACACACAAATGTTGTCGTCGGAAAAATATTTCCACCTACAAACATTTAACCACAAATATCATTGCTGCAGTTGTCACCGCAAATATTGTCGTTACAAACATTGCTGCTACAAATATCATCGCTACAAATTTGTCAACGTTGTTGCTGCCATCGCGATGAAAATGTCACGGCCACAATTTTAATCACTCTATGTATTGTCACATAAATGTCCAAGTCGTTACTCAAACAAAGTAGCTGCAATTACCACTACAACAAATGTTGTGTCGAAAATATTTCCACTACAAACATTCTAACCACAAATATCATTGCGGCAGTTGTCACCGCAAATATTGTCGTTACAAACAATGCTGCAAAATACAATGTACGCCCCAATTTAATCACTCTATGTATTGTCACTATAAATTCCAAGTCGTTACTCAAACATGTAGCTGCAATTACACTACAGCAATGTTGTCGTCGAAAATATTTCCACTACAAACATTCTAACCACAAATATCATTGCGGCAGTTGTCACCGCAAATATTGTCGTTACAAACAATGCTGCAACAAATATCATCGCTACAAATGTTGTCAACGTTGTTGCTGTCATCGCGATGAAAATGTCACGGCCCCAATTTTAATCACTCTATGTATTGTCACTATAAATGTCCAAGTCGTTACTCAAACAAAGTAGCTGCAATTACCACTACAACAAATGTTGTCGTCGAAAATATTTCCACTACAAACATTCTAACCACAAATATCATTGCGGCAGTTGTCAGCGCAAATATTGTCGTTACAAAGAATGCTGCTGCAAATATCATCGCTACAAATGTTGTCAACATTGTTGCTGCCATCGCGATGAAAATGCCACGGCCACAATTTTAATCACTCTATGTATTGTCACTATAAATGTCCAAGTCGTTACTCAAACAAAGTAGCTGCAATTACCACTATAACAAATGTTGCGTCGAAAATTTTTCCACTACAAACATTCTAACGACAAATATCATTGCGGCAGTTGTCACCGCAATATTGTCGTTACAAACAATGCTGCTACAAATATCATCGCTACAAATATTGTCAACGTTGTTGCTGCCGTCGCGATGAAAATGTCACGGCCCCAATTTTAATCACTCTATGTATTGTCACTATAAATGTCCAAGTCGTTACTCAAACAATGTAGCTGCAATTACCACTACAGCAAATGTTGTCGTCGAAAATATTTCCACTACAAACATTCTAACCACAAATATCATTGCGGCAGTTGTCACCGCAAATATTGTCGTTACAAACAATGCTGCTACAAATATCATCGCTACAAATGTTGTCAACGTTGTTGCTGCCATCGCGATGAAAATGTGACGGCCAAAATTTTAATCACTCTAAGTATTGTCACTACAAATGTCTATGTCGTTACTCAAACAAAGTACCTGCAATTACCACTATAACAAATGTTGTCGTCGAAAATATTGCCACTACAAACATTCTAACCACAAATATCATTGCGTCAGTTGTCACCGCAAATATTGTCGTTAAAAACATTGCTGCTACAAATATCATCGCTACAAATGTTGTTAACGTTGTTGCTGCCATCGCGATGAAAATGTCACGGCCACAATTTTAATCACTCTATGTATTGTCACTATAAATGTCCAAGTCGTTACTCAAACAAAGTAGCTGCAATTACCACTACAACAAATGTTGTCGTCGAAAATATTTCCACTACAAACATTGTAACCACAAATATCATTGCGGCAGTTGTCACCGCAAATATTGTCGTTACAAAACAATGCTGCTACAAATATCATCGCTACAAATGTTGTCAACGTTGTTGCTGCCATCGCGATGAAAATGTCACGGCCACAATTTTAATCACTCTATGTATTGTCACTATAAATGTCCAAGTCGTTACTCAAACAAAGTAGCTGCAATTACCACTACAACAAATGTTGTCGTCGAAATATTTCCACTACAAACATTTAACCACAAATATCATTGCGGCAGTTGTCACGCAAATATTGTCGTTACAAACATGCTGCTACAAATATCATCGCTACAAATGTTGTCAACTTGTTGCTGCCATCGCGATGAAAATGCACGGCCACAATTTTAATCACTCTATGTATTGTCACTATAAATGTCCAAGTCGTTATCAAACAAGTAGCTGCAATTACCACTACACAAATTGTTGTCGAAAATTTTCCACTACAAACATTCTAACCACAAATATCATTGCGGCAGTTGTCACCGCAAATATTGTCGTTACAAACAATGCTGCTACAAATATCATCGCTACAAATTTGTCAACGTTGTTGCTGCCATCGCGATGAAAATGTCACGGCCCAAATTTTAATCACTCTAAGTATTGTCACTACAAATGTCTAAGTCGTTACTCAAACAAAGTACCTGCAATTACCACTATAACAAATGTTGTCGTCGAAAATTTTGCCACTACAAACATTCTAACCACAAATATCATTGCGGCAGTTGTCACCGCAAATATTGTCGTTACAAACAATGCTGCTACAAATATCATCGCTACAAATGTTGTCAACGTTGTTGCTGCCATCGCGATGAAAATGTCACGGCCACAATTTTAATCACTCTATGTATTGTCACTATAAATGTCCAAGTCGTTACTCAAACAAAGTAGCTGCAATTACCACTACAACAAATGTTGTCGTCGAAAATATTGCCACTACAAACATTCTAACCACAAATATCATTGCGGCAGTTGTCACCGCAAATATTGTCGTTAAAAACATTGCTGCTACAAATATCATCGCTACAAATGTTGTCAACGTTGTTGCTGCCATCGCGATGAAAATGTCACGGCCACAATTTTAATCACTCTATGTATTGTCACTATAAATTGTCAAGTCGTTACTCAAAAAAGTAGCTGCAATTACCACTACAACAAATGTTGTCGTCGAAATATTTCCACTACAAACATTCTAACCACAAATATCATTGCGGCAGTTGTCACCGCAAATATTGTCGTTACAAACATTGCTGCTACAAATATCATCGCTACAAATGTTGTCAACGTTGTTGCTGCCATCGCGATGAAAATGTCACGGCCACAATTTTAATCACTCTATGTATTGTCACTATAAATTTCCAAGTCGTTACTAAAAAAAAGTGGCTGCAATTACCACTACAACAAATGTTGTCGGTGCAAATATTGTCACTACAAACATTCTAACCACAAATATCATTGCGGCAGTTGTCACCGCAAATATTGTCGTTAAAAACATTGCTGCTACAAATATCATCGCTACAAATGTTGTCAACGTTGTTGCTGCCATCGCGATGAAAATGTCACGGCCACAATTTTAATCACTCTAAGTATTGTCACTACAAATGTCTATGTCGTTACTCAAACAAAGTACCTGCAATTACCACTATAACAAATGTTGTCGTCGAAAATTTTGCCACTACAAACATTCTAACCACAAATATCATTGCGGCAGTTGTCACCGCAAATATTGTCGTTACAAACATTGCTGCTACAAATATCATCGCTACAAATGTTGTCAACGTTGTTGCTGCCATCGCGATGAAAATGTCACGGCCACAATTTTAATCACTCTATGTATTGTCACTATAAATGTCCAAGTCGTTACTCAAACAAAGTAGCTGCAATTACCACTATAACAAATGTTGTCGTCGAAAATATTTCCACTACAAACATTCTAACCACAAATATCATTGCGGCAGTTGTCACGCAAATATTGTCGTTAACAAACAATGCTGCTACAAATATCATCGCTACAAATGTTGTCAACGTTGTTGCTGCCATCGCGATGAAAATGTCACGGCCACAATTTTAATCACTCTATGTATTGTCACTATAAATGTCCAAGTCGTTACTCAAACAAAGTAGCTGCAATTACCACTACAACAAATGTTGTCGTCGAAAATATTTCCACTACAAACATTCTAACCACAAATATCATTGCGGCAGTTGTCACCGCAAATATTGTCGTTACAAACAACGCTGCTACGAATATCATCGCTCCAAATGTTGTCAACGTTGTTGCTGCCATCGCGATGAAAATGTCACGGCCAAAATTTTAATCACTCTAAGTATTGTCACTACAAATGTCTAATGTCGTTACTCAAACAAAGTACCTGCAATTACCACTATAACAAATGTTGTCGTCGAAAATATTGCCACTACAAACATTCTAACCACAAATATCATTGCGGCAGTTGTCACCGCAAATATTGTCGTTACAAAACATAGCTGCTACAAATATCATTGTTACAAATGTTTTTACGTTGCTGTTGCCATAGCGATGAAAATGTGACGGCCACAATTTTAATCACTCTAGTAATTGTCCTATAAATTTCCAAGTCGTTACTCAAAAAAGTGCTGCAATTACCACTACAACAAATGTTTTCGTCGCAAAATATTGTCACTACAAACATTCTAACCACAAATATCGTTGCGGCAGTTGTCACCGCAAATATTGTCGTTACAAACAATGCTGCTACAAATATCATCGCTACAAATGTTGTCAACGTTGTTGCTGCCATCGCGATGAAAATGTCACGGCCAAAATTTTAATCACTCTAAGTATTGTCACTACAAATGTCTATGTCGTTACTCAAACAAAGTACCTGCAATTACCACTATAACAAATGTTGTCGTCGAAAATATTGCCACTACAAACATTCTAACCACAAATATCATTGCGGCAGTTGTCACCAAATATTGACGTTAAAAACATTGCTGCTACAAATATCATCGCTACAAATGTTGTCAACGTTGTTGCTGCCATCGCGATGAAAATGTCACGGCCACAATTTTAATCACTCTATGTATTGTCACTATAAATGTCTAAGTCGTTACTCAAACAAAGTAGCTGCAATTACCACTACAACAAATGTTGTCGTCGAAAATATTGCCACTACAAACATTCTAACCACAAATATCATTGCGGCAGTTGTCACCGCAAATATTGTCGTTAAAAACATTGCTGCTACAAATATCATCGCTACAAATGTTGTTAACGTTGTTGCTGCCATCGCGATGAAAATGTCACGGCCACAATTTTAATCACTCTATGTATTGTCACTATAAATGTCCAAGTCGTTACTCAAACAAAGTAGCTGCAATTACCACTACAACAAATGTTGTCGTCGAAAATATTTCCACTACAAATATTCTAACCACAAATATCATTACGGCAGTTGTCACCGCAAATATTGTCGTTACAAACAATGCTGCTGCAAATATCATCGCTACAAATGTTGTCAACGTTGTTGCTGCCATCGCAAAGAAAATGTCACGGCCACAATTTTAATCACTCTATGTATTGTCACTATAAATGTCAAGTCGTTACTCAAACAAAGTAGCTGCAATTACCACTACAACAAATAGTTGTCGTCGAAAATATATTTCCACTACAAACATTCTAACCACAAATATCATTGCGGCAGTTGTCACCGCAAATATTGTCGTTACAAACAATGCTGCTACAAATATCATCGCCACAAATGTTGTCAATGTTGTTGCTGCCATCGCGATGAAAATGTCACGGCCACAATTTTAATCACTCTATGTATTGTCACAATAAATGTCCAAGTCGTTACTCAAACATTTTTTTTTTTTTTTTTTTTTTTTTTTTTTTTTTTTTTTTTTTTTTTTTTTTTTTTTTTTTTTTTTTTTTTTTTTTTTTTTTTTTTTTTTTTTTTTTTTTTTTTTTTTTTTTTTTTTTTTTTTTTTTTTTTTTTTTTTTTTTTTTTTTTTTTTTTTTTTTTTTTTTTTTTTTTTTTTTTTTTTTTTTTTTTTTTTTTTTTTTTTTTTTTTTTTTTTTTTTTTTTTTTTTTTTTTTTTTTTTTTTTTTTTTTTTTTTTTTTTTTTTTTTTTTTTTTTTTTTTTTTTTTTTTTTTTTTTTTTTTTTTTTTTTTTTTTTTTTTTTTTTTTTTTTTTTTTTTTTTTTTTTTTTTTTTTTTTTTTTTTTTTTTTTTTTTTTTTTTTTTTTTTTTTTTTTTTACAAATATCATCGCTACAAATGTTGTCAACGTTGTTGCTGCCATCGCGATGAAAATGTCACCGGCCACAATTTTAATCACTCTATGTATTGTCACTATAAATGTCCATGTCGTTACTCAAACAAAGTAGCTGCAATTACCACTACAACAAATGTTGTCGTCGAAAATATTTCCACTACAAACATTCTAACCACAAATTCATTGGCAGTTGTCACCGCAAATATTGTCGTTACAAACAAGCTGCTACAATATCATCGCTACAAATGTTGTAACGTTGTTGCTGCCATCGCGATGAAATGTCATGGCCAAAATTTTAATCACTCTAGTATTGTCATACAAATGTCTATGTCTTACTCAAACAAAGTACTGCAATTACCACTAAACAAATGTTGTCGTCGAAAATATTGCACTACAAACATTCAACAAACAAATATCATTGCGCAGTTGTACCGCAAAATTGTCGTTAAAAACATTGCTGCTACAAATATCATCGCTACAAATGTTGTCAAGTTGTTGCTGCCATCGCGATGAAAATGTCACGGCCACAATTTTAATCACTCTAGTATTGTCACTATAAATGTCCAAGTCTTATCAAACAAAGTAGCTGCAATTACCACTACAACAAATGTTGTCGTCGAAAATATTTCCACTACAAACATTCTAACACAAATATCATTGCGGCAGTTGTCACCGCAAATATTGTCGTTACAAACAATGCTGCTACAAATATCATCGCTACAATGTTGTCAATGTTGTTGCTGCCATCGCGATGAAAATGTACGGCCAAATTTTAATCACTCTATTATTGTCACTATAAATGTCATGTCGTTACTCAACAAAGTACTGCAATTACCACTATAACAAATGTTGTCGTCGAAAATATTGCCACTACAAACATTCTAACCACAAATATCATTGCGTCAGTTGTCACCGCAAATATTGTCGTTAAAAACATTGCTGCTACAAATATCATCGCTACAAATGTTGTTAACGTTGTTGCTGCCATCGCGATGAAAATGTCACGGCCACAATTTTAATCACTCTATGTATTGTCACTATAAATGTCCAAGTCGTTACTCAAACAAAGTAGCTGCAATTACCACTACAACAAATGTTGTCGTCGAAAATATTTCCACTACAAACATTCTAACCACAAATATCATTGCGGCAGTTGTCACCGCAAATATTGTCGTTAAAAACATTGCTGCTACAAATATCATCGCTACAAATGTTGTCAACGTTGTTGCTGCCATCGCGATGAAAATGTCACGGCCACAATTTTAATCACTCTATGTATTGTCACTAAAATGTCCAAGTCGTTACTCAAACAAAGTAGCTGCAATTACCACACAACAAATGTTGTCGTCGAAAATATTTCCACTACAAACATTCTAACCACAAATATCATTGCGGCAGTTGTCACCGCAAATATTGTCGTTACAAACAATGCTGCTACAAATATCATCGCTACAAATGTTGTCAACGTTGTTGCTGCCATCGCGATGAAAATGTGACGGCCAAAATTTTAATCACTCTAGTATTGTCACTAAAATTCTATGTCGTTACTCAAAAAAAGTGCTGCAATTACCACTAAACAAATGTTGTCGTCAAAAATATTGCCACTACAAACATTCTAACCAAAATATCATTGCGCAGTTGTCACCGCAAATATTGTCTTTAAAAACATTGCTGCTACAAATATCATCGCTACAAATGTTGTTAACGTTTGTTGCTGCCATCGCGATGAAAATGTCACGGCCACAATTTTAATCACTCTATGTATTGTCACTTAAATGTCCAAGTCGTTACTCAAAAAGTAGCTGCAATTACCACTACAACAAATGTTGTCGTCGAAAATATTTCCACTACAAACATTCTAACCACAAATATCATTGCGGCAGTTGTCACCGCAAATATTGTCGTTAAAAACATTGCTGCTACAAATATCATCGCTACAAATGTTGTCAAACGTTGTTGCGCCATCGCGATGAAAATGTCACGGCCACAATTTTAATCACTCTATGTATTGTCACTATAAATGTCCAAGTCGTTACTCAAAAAAGTAGCTGCAATTACCACTACAACAAATGTTGTCGTCGAAAATATTTCCACTACAAACATTCTAACCACAAATATCATTGCGGCAGTTGTCACCGCAAATATTGTCGTTAAAAACATGCTGCTACAAATATCATCGCTACAAATGTTGTCAACGTTGTTGCTGCCATCGCGATGAAAATGTCACGGCCACAATTTTAATCACTCTATGTATTGTCACTATAAATGTCCAAGTCGTTACTCAAACAAGTAGCTGCAATTACCACTACAACAAATGTTGTCGTCGAAAATTTTCCACTACAAACATTCTAACCACAAATATCATTGCGGCAGTTGTCACCGCAAATATTGTCGTTAAAACAATGCTGCTACAAATATCATCGCTACAAATGTTGTCAACGTTGTTGCTGCCATCGCGATGAAAATGTCACGGCCACAATTTTAATCACTCTATGTATTGTCACTATAAATGTCCAAGTCGTTACTCAAACAAAGTAGCTGCAATTACCACTACAACAAATGTTGTCGTCGAAAATATTTCCACTACAAACATTCTAACCACAAATATCATTGCGGCAGTTGTCACCGCAAATATTGTCGTTACAAACATTGCTGCTACAAATATCATCGCTACAAATGTTGTCAACGTTGTTGCTGCCATCGCGATGAAAATGTCACGGCCACAATTTTAATCACTCTATGTATTGTCACTATAAATGTCCAAGTCGTTACTCAAACAAAGTAGCTGCAATTACCACTACAACAAATGTTGTCGTCGAAAATATTGCCACTACAAACATTCTAACCACAAATATCATTGCGGCAGTTGTCACCGCAAATATTGTCGTTAAAAAAATTGCTGCTACAAATATCATCGCTACAAATGTTGTCAACGTTGTTGCTGCCATCGCGATGAAAATGTCACGGCCACAATTTTAATCACTCTATGTATTGTCACTATAAATGTCCAAGTCGTTATCAAACAAAGTAGCTGCAATTACCACTACAACAAATGTTGTCGTCGAAAATATTTCCACTACAAACATTCTAACACAAATATCATTGCGAGTTGTCACCGCAAATATTGTCGTTACAAACATGCTGCTACAAATATCATCGCTACAAATGTTGTCAACGTTGTTGCTGCCATCGCGATGAAAATGTACGGCCACAATTTTAATCACTCTATGTATTGTCACTAAAATGTCCAATCGTTACTCAAAAGTAGCTGCAATACCACTAAACAAATGTTGTCGTCGAAAATATTTCCACTACAAACATTCTAACCACAATATCATTGCGGCAGTTGTCACCGCAAATATTGTCGTTACAACATGCTGCTACAAATATCATCGCTACAAATGTTGTCAACGTTGTTGCTGCCATCGCGATGAAAATGTCACGGCCACAATTTTAATCACTCTATGTATTGTCACTATAAATGTCCAAGTCGTTACTCAAACAAAGTGCTGCAATTACCACTACAACAAATGTTGTCGTGAAAATATTTCACTACAAACATTCTAACCACAAATATCATTGCGGCAGTTGTCACCGCAAATATTGTCGTTACAAACAATGCTGCTACAAATATCATCGCTACAAATGTTGTCAACGTTGTTGCTGCCATCGCGATGAAAATGTCACGGCCACAATTTTAATCACTCTATGTATTGTCACTAAAATGTCCAAGTCGTTACTCAAACAAAGTACTGCAATTACCACTATAACAAATGTTGTCGTCGAAATATTGCCATACAAACATTCTAACCACAAATATCATTGCGCAGTTGTCACCGCAAATATTGTCGTTAAAACATGCTGCTACAAATATCATCGCTACAAAATGTTGTAACGTTGTTGCTGCCATCGCGATGAAAATGTCACGGCCACAATTTTAATCACTCTATGTATTGTCACTATAAATGTCCAAGTCGTTACTCAAAACAAAGTAGCTGCAATTACCAACTACAACAAATGTTGTCGTCGAAAATATTCCACTACAAACATTCTAACCACAAATATCATTGCGGCAGTTGTCACCGCAAATATTGTCGTTACAAACATATGCTGCTACAAATATCATCGCTACAAATGTTGTCAACGTTGTTGCTGCCATCGCGATGAAAATGTCACGGCCACAATTTTAATCACTCTATGTATTGTCACTATAAATGTCCAAGTCGTTACTCAAAAAAGTAGCTGCAATTACCACTACAACAAATGTTGTCGTCGAAAATATTTCCACTACAAACATTCTAACCACAAATATCATTGCGGCAGTTGTCACCGCAAATATTGTCGTTAAAACATGCTGCTACAAATATCATCGCTACAAATGTTGTCAACGTTGTTGCTGCCATCGCGATGAAAATGTCACGGCCACAATTTTAATCACAAAAAAAAAAAAAAAAAAAAAAAAAAAAAAAAAAAAAAAAAAAAAAAAAAAAAAAAAAAAAAAAAAAAAAAAAAAAAAAAACAAAGTAGCTGCAATTACCACTACAACAAATGTTGTCGTCAAAATATTTCCACTACAAACATTCTAACCACAAATATCATTGCGGCAGTTGTCACCGCAAATATTGTCGTTACAAACAATGCTGCTACAAATATCATCGCTACAAATGTTGTCAACGTTGTTGCTGCCATCGCGATGAAAATGTCACGGCCACAATTTTAATCACTCTAAGTATTGTCACTATAAATGTCTAAGTCGTTACTCAAACAAAGTACCTGCAATTACCACTATAACAAATGTTGTCGTCGAGAATTTTGCCACTACAAACATTCTAACCACAAATATCATTGCGGCAGTTGTCACCGCAAATATTGTCGTTACAAACATTGCTGCTACAAATATTATCGCTACAAATGTTGCCAACGTTGTTGCTGCCATCGCGATGAAAATGTCACGGCCACAATTTTAATCACTCTATGTATTGTCTCTATGTATTGTCACTATAAATGTCCAAGTCGTTACTCAAACAAAGTAGCTGCAATTACCACTACAACAAATGTTGTCGTCGAAAATATTTCCACTACAAACATTCTAACCACAAATATCATTGCGGCAGTTGTCACCGCAAATATTGTCGTTACAAACATTGTGCTACAAATATCATCGCTACAAATGTTGTCAACGTTGTTGCTGCCATCGCGATGAAAATGTCACGGCCACAATTTTAATCACTCTATGTATTGTCACTATAAATGTCCAAGTCGTTACTCAAACAAAGTAGCTGCAATTACCACTACAACAAATGTTGTCGTCGAAAATATTTCCACTACAAACATTCTAACCACAAATATCATTGCGGCAGTTGTCACCGCAAATATTGTCGTTACAAACAATGCTGCTACAAATATCATCGCTACAAATGTTGTCAACGTTGTTGCTGCCATCGCGATGAAAATGTCACGGCCACAATTTTAATCACTCTATGTATTGTCACTATAAATGTCCAAGTCGTTACTCAAACAAAGTAGCTGCAATTACCACTACAACAAATGTTGTCGTCGAAAATATTTCCACTACAAACATTCTAACCACAAATATCATTGCGGCAGTTGTCACCGCAAATATTGTCGTTAAAACATGCTGCTACAAATATCATCGCTACAAATGTTGTCAACGTTGTTGCTGCCATCGCGATGAAAATGTCACGGCCACAATTTTAATCACTCTATGTATTGTCACTATAAATGTCCAAGTCGTTACTCAAACAAAGTAGCTGCAATTACCACTACAACAAATGTTGTCGTCGAAAATATTTGCCACTACAAACATTCTAACCACAAATATCATTGCGGCAGTTTGTCACCGAAGCAAATATTTGTCGTTACCAAACATATGCTGCAAATAAATTATCATCGACTACAATGTTGTCAAGTTGTTGCTGCCATCGACGATTTGAAAAATGTCACGGCCAAATTTAATCACTCTATGTATTGTCACATATAAATGTCCATGGTCGTTACTCAAACAAAGTAGCTGCAATTACCACTATAACAAATGTTGTCGTCGAAAATATTTCCACTACAAACATTCTAACCACAAATATCATTGCGGCAGTTGTCACCGCAAATATTGTCGTTACAAACAATGCTGCTACAAATATCATCGCTACAAATGTTGTCAACGTTGTTGCTGCCATCGCGATGAAAATGTCACGGCCACAATTTTAATCACTCTATGTATTGTCACTATAAATGTCCAAGTCGTTACTCAAACAAAGTAGCTGCAATTACCACTACAACAAATGTTGTCGTCGAAAATATTTCCACTACAAACATTCTAACCACAAATATCATTGCGGCAGTTGTCACCGCAAATATTGTCGTTAAAAACATTGCTGCTACAAATATCATCGCTACAAATGTTGTCAACGTTGTTGCTGCCATCGCGATGAAAATGTCACGGCCACAATTTTAATCACTCTATGTATTGTCACTATAAATGTCCAAGTCGTTACTCAAACAAAGTAGCTGCAATTACCACTACAACAAATGTTGTCGTCGAAAATATTTCCACTACAAACATTCTAACCACAAATATCATTGCGGCAGTTGTCACCGCAAATATTGTCGTTACAAACAATGCTGCTACAAATATCATCGCTACAAATGTTGTCAATGTTGTTGCTGCCATCGCGATGAAAATGTCACGGCCACAATTTTAATCACTCTATGTATTGTCACTATAAATGTCCAAGTCGTTACTCAAACAAAGTAGCTGCAATTACCACTACAACAAATGTTGTCGTCGAAAATATTTCCACTACAAACATTCTAACCACAAATATCATTGCGGCAGTTGTCACCGCAAATATTGTCGTTAAAAACATTGCTGCTACAAATATCATCGCTACAAATGTTGTCAACGTTGTTGCTGCCATCGCGATGAAAATGTCACGGCCACAATTTTAATCACTCTATGTATTGTCACTATAAATGTCCAAGTCGTTACTCAAACAAAGTAGCTGCAATTACCACTACAACAAATGTTGTCGTCGAAAATATTTCCACTACAAACATTCTAACCACAAATATCATTGCGGCAGTTGTCACCGCAAATATTGTCGTTAAAAAACATGCTGCTACAAATATCATCGCTACAAATGTTGTCAACGTTGTTGCTGCCATCGCGATGAAAATGTCACGGCCACAATTTTAATCACTCTATGTATTGTCACTATAAATGTCCAAGTCGTTACTCAAACAAAGTAGCTGCAATTACCACTACAACAAATGTTGTCGTCGAAAATATTTCCACTACAAACATTCTAACCACAAATATCATTGCGGCAGTTGTCACCGCAAATATTGTCGTTACAAACATTGCTGCTACAAATATCATCGCTACAAATGTTGTCAACGTTGTTGCTGCCATCGCGATGAAAATGTCACGGCCACAATTTTAATCACTCTATGTATTGTCACTATAAATGTCCAAGTCGTTACTCAAACAAAGTAGCTGCAATTACCACTACAACAAATGTTGTCGTCGAAAATATTCCACTACAAACATTTAACACAAATATCTTTGCGGCAGTTGTCACCGCAAATATTGTCGTTAAAACATTGCTGCTACAAATATCATCGCTACAAATGTTGTCAACGTTGTTGCTGCCATCGCGATGAAAATGTCACGGCCACAATTTTAATCACTCTATGTATTGTCACTATAAATGTCCAAGTCGTTACTCAAACAAAGTAGCTGCAATTACCACTAAACAAATGTTGTCGTCGAAATATTTCCACTACAAACATTCTAACCACAAATATCATTGCGGCAGTTGTCACCGCAAATATTGTCGTTAAAAACATTGCTGCTACAAATATCATCGCTACAAATGTTGTCAACGTTGTTGCTGCCATCGCGATGAAAATGTCACGGCCACAATTTTAATCACTCTAATGTATTGTCACTATAAATGTCCAAGTCGTTACTCAAACAAAGTAGCTGCAATTACCACTACAACAAATGTTGTCGTCGAAAATATTCCACTACAAACATTCTAACCACAAATATCATTGCGCAGTTGTCACCGCAAATATTGTCGTTACAAAACATTGCTGCTACAAATATCATCGCTACAAATGTTGTCAACGTTGTTGCTGCCATCGCGATGAAAATGTCACGGCCACAATTTTAATCACTCAGTATTGTCACTAAAATGTCAGTCTTACTCAAAAAGTACGCAATTACCACTAAACAAATGTTGTCGTGAAAATATTCACTACAAACATTCTAACCACAAATATCATTGCGGCAGTTGTACCGCAATATTCGTTAAAACATTGCTGCTACAAATATCATCGCTACAAATGTTGTCAATTGTTGCTGCCACGCGATGAAAATGTCACGGCCACAATTTTAATCACTCTATGTATTGTCACTATAAATGTCCAATCGTACTCAAACAAAGTAGCTCAATTACACTACAACAAATGTTTCGTCGAAAATATTCCACTACAAACATTCTAACCACAAATATCATTGCGGCAGTTGTCACCGCAAATATTGTCGTTACAAACATGCGCTACAAATATCATCGCTACAAATGTTGTCAACGTTGTTGCTGCCATCGCGTGAAAATGTACGGCCAAATTTTAATCACTCTAGTATGTCCTAAAATTCCAAGTCGTTACTAAACAAAGTAGCTGCAATTACCACTAAACAAATGTTGTCGTCGAAATATTCCACTACAAACATTCTAACCACAAATATCATTGCGCAGTTGTACCGCAAATATGTCGTTAAAAACATGCTGCTACAAATATCATCGCTACAATGTTGTCAACGTTGTGCTGCCATCGCGATGAAAATGTCACGGCCACAATTTTAATCACTCTATTATTGTCACTATAAATGTCCAAGTCGTTACTCAAACAAAGTACTGCAATTACCACTAAACAAATGTTGTCGTCGAAAATATTCCACTACAACATTCTAACCACAAATATCATTGCGGCATTGTCACCGCAAATATGTCTTAAAACATGCTGCTACAAATATCATCGCTACAATGTTGTCAACTTGTTGCTGCCATCGCGAGAAAATGTCACGGCACAATTTATCACTCTGTATTTCACTATAAATGTCCAAGTCGTTACTCAAACAAAGTAGCTGCATTACACTACAACAAATGTTCGTCGAAATATTCACTACAACATTCTACCACAAATATCATTGCGCAGTGTCACCGCAAATATGTCGTACAAACATGCTGCTACAAATATCATCGCACAAATGTTGTCAACTTGTTGCTGCATCGCGATGAAATGACGGCCAATTTTACACTCTAAGTATGTCACTAAAATTTATCGTACTAAAAAAGTACTGCAATCCACTAAACAAATGTTGTCGTCAAAAATTCACTACAACATTCTAACCACAAATATCTGCGCATTGTCACCGCAAATTGTCGTAAACATTGCTGCTACAAAATCATCGCTACAATGTTGTAACTTGTTGAATTCACTAAATTAAAAAATCGTTGTCACCCAAAATGTCTAAAATTTACAAATATTCTCACAAATTTGTCAAGTTTGTCACCGTGAAAATTACCCAACATTTTCTCATATTTCACTAAAATTCAACGTTATCAAACAAGTACTGCAATTATCCCTAAACAAATTTGTCAAATAATCATTACATTTTCAAATATTGCGAGTTGTACCGAAAATGTCTTAAAACATCTACAAATATCATGCTACAATGTTCAAGTTGTTGCACATCGCTAAAATTCACGCACAATTTTTCATGTTGCACATAAAATTCAGCTATAAACACTCAATTCCACACAACAAGTTGTCGAAAATATTCACAAAACCTAAACAATTCATGTTGTCGCAATTGCTTACAAACCAATTTAATCAATTCATCGTCAAATTGTCAACGTGTTGCTCAACATAATGCAAAATTTTAATTTAGTCTGTAAAATAATTTAACTTACTCACAAATTCGCATTACACAAAAATTGTTAAATCCAAATTTACCAAAATTTCACGTTGCTCCATATTGCGTAAAAAATATCTCGCACAAATTTTCATTTTTTCATAAAATGTCGCACAATGTTTCTCTATTTCCACTAAAAGCAATTTATCAAAATAATTCACACAAATTTGTCACAAAATTCAACACAAAAATTCAAATATTGCGCGTTACGCAAAATTTGTAAACACCACAAATATCTTCTACAAATTTGTCAACTTGTTCTGCATGCGTTGAAAATGTGCGGCCAAATTTTAATATCTAAATGTCACCAAATTCATGTCGTTACTAAAAATGTGCAATACCTACAAACAAATGTTGTGAAAATATCACTACAAACATTTAACCAAAATATTCATTCGGCATTTTCCCAAATATTAGTCAATTACATACAAAATTCTCACAAATTTCAAATTTCTACAATGTTGCATATGTGGCAAATTCATAATGTTTGAACATAATTTCAATTATAAATTCAAGTGTCTTACTCAAAAGTCAATTACTCACTAAAAATTTGTCATCAAAATTGCCACTACAAATTCTTCGCAAATACATTCGATTTCATCAAAATATTGTGTTAAAAACATTGCTACAAATATCATCGCTACAATTGTAACTGTTGCCCCAGCATAAAATTCAC
>JBBMOL010000686.1:29457-54618 GCA_037954665.1 Laguncularia racemosa
AATTTCCACTAAAACAAATGTTGTCGTTTGCAAAATATTGTCACACAACTTTTAACCACAAATATCATTGCGGAGTTTTTCACGCAAAATTGTCGTTACAAACATACTGCTAAAAAATTTCATCGCTAAAATGTTGAACGTTGTTGCTGCCATCCGAAAAAATGGGGGGGGGGGGGGGGGGGGGGGGCCCCTTTTAAAACCCTTAGTTTGTAAAAAATTTCCAGTGTTACTCAAAAAAAAAGTGAATCCCACAAAAAATTTTTTCTTGAAAAATTTGCATACAAACTTTAACAAAATATCATTGGGCAGTTGTCACCCGCAAATATTGTTTTAAAAAAAAATTGCTAAAAATATCTCGTAAATGTTGTCAAGTTTTGTCCCTCCCAAAAAATGTCCGCCAAATTTTAATTTTTGTATTGTCATAAAAATTCCATGTCTTATCAAAAAAATGGAATTTCCACACAACAAATTTGTTTTTGAAATATTGTCACTAAAAATTTAACCCAAAAAATATAAAGGCTTTGTACGCAAATTTTGTCTTTAAAAAATGCGAAAAAATTCATCGAAAAAAATTTTTCATTGTTGTGCCATGCGTAAAAATGTCGGCCAAAATTTTTTAATCACTTTGATTTTCATAAAAATTTCCAAGTCGTATCAAAAAAGGGCTGCAATCCCAACAAAAAATGTTGTCTTGAAAAAATTTGTCATCAAAAAAAACCAAATTCATTGCGGGTTGTCACCGAAAATTGCTTCAAAATCTGTAAAATATCACCAAAATTTGTCAAGTTTTGTTCCCCCCCAAAAAAATTTGCCCCCGGCCAATTTTTTAATCACCTAGTTTGCAAAAAATTTTTAGTGTTACTCAAAAAAGGGCTGAATTCCTCAAAAATGTTTTTTGAAAATTGCATAAAACTTCAAAAAATATCTTGGGCAGGGGGGAAGAAATATTGTGTTAAAAAATGCTTCAAAATCATCGTAAAAAAGTTGTAATTGTTGTCCATGGGGAAAAAATGTCCGGCCAAAATTTAATATTTTATTGCCTAAATTTTTCCCAAGTCTTATAAAAAAAAGTGGTGCAATCCCACAAAAAATGTTTGTTGCAAAAATTGTCAAAAAAATTCAACCCAAAATATCATTGGGAGTTGTCCCCGAAAAATATTGTCTTAAAAACTATGACAAAAATATCTAAAAGTTTCAACGTTGTTGCTGATCCCGAAAAAATGCCGGCCAAAATTTTAATATTATGTTTGTCATTAAATGCCCATGCTTTCTCAAAAAAAGTGCGAATTACCCAACAAAAAATTTTTGTTTTGAAATTTGCCAAAAAATTCTCCCAAATTATTTGGCGTTTAGCAATTTTTGTCGTTAAAACATAGTCTAAAAAATCACGCTACAAATGTTTCAACTTTTGTTGTTGTCATTGCGTGAAAATGTCACGACCACAATTTAATCATCTATGTATTGTCCTATAAATTTCCAAGTCGTTACTCAAAAAAGTGGCTGCAATTACCCTACAACAAAGTTGTCGTTGCAAATATTGTCACTACAAACATTCTAACACAATATATTGCGGTGTTGTCACCGCAAATATTGTCGTTACAAACATAGCTGCTACAATTATCATCGCTACAAATGTTGTCAACGTTGTTGCTGCCATCGCGATAAAATGTCACGCCACAATTTAATCACTCTATGTATTGTCACTAAATGTCCATGTCGTTACTCAAACAAAGTAGCTGCAATACCACTACAACAAATGTTGTCGTTGCAAATATTGTCACTACAAACATTCTAACCACAAATATCATTCGGCAGTTGTCACCGCAAATATTGTCGTTACAAACATAGCTGCTACAAATATCATGCTACAAATGTTGTCAATGTTGTTGCTGCCATGCGATGAAAATGTCACGGCCACAATTTTAATCACTCTATGATTGTCACAATAAATTTCCAGTCGTTACTAAAAAAAGTGGCTGCAATTACCACTACAACAAATGTTGTCGTTGCAAATATTGTCACTACAAACATTCAACACAAATATCATTGCGGTAGTTGTCACCGCAAATATTGTCGTTACAAACATAGCTGCTACAATATCATCGCTACAAATGTTGTCAACGTTGTTGCTGCCATCCGAAAAAAATGTCACGGCCACAATTTTAATCACTCTATGTATTGTCACTTAAATGTCCATGTTGTTACTCAACAAAGTAGCTGCAATTACCACTACAACAAATGTTGTCGTTGCAAATATTGTCACTACAAACATTCTAACCACAAATATCATTGCGGCAGTTGTCACCGCAAATATTGTCGTTACAAACATAGCTGCTACAAATATCATCGCTACAAATGTTGTCCACGTTGTTGCTGCCATCGCGATGAAAATGTCACGCCACAATTTTAATCACTCTATGTATTGTCAATATAAATTTCCAAGTCGTTACTCAAAAAAGTGGCTGCAACTACCACTACAACAAATGTTGTCGTTGCAAATATTGTCACTACAAACATTCTAACAACAAATATCATTGCGGCTGTTGTCACCGCAAATATTGTCGTTACAAACATAGCTACTACAATTATCATCGCTACAAATGTTGTCAACGTTGTTGCTGCCATCGCGTTAAAAATGTCACGGCCACAGATTTAATCACTCTATGTATTGTCACTGCAAATGTCCATGTCGTTACTCAAACAAAGTAGCTGCAAGTACCACTACAACAAATGTTTTCGTTGCAAATATTGTCACTACAAACATTCTAACCACAAATATCATTATGGCAGTTGTCACCGCAAATATTGTCGTTACAAACATAGCTGCTACAAATATCATCGCAACAAATGTTGTCAACGTTGTTGCTATCATTGCGATGAAAATGTCACGACCACAATTCTAATCTCTCTATGTATTGTCACTATAAATGTCCATGTCGTTACTAAAAAAAGTGGCTGCAATTACCACTACAACAAATGTTGTCGTTGCAAATATTGTCACTACAAATCATTCCAACCACAAATATCATTGCGTGTTGTCACCGCAAATATTGTCGTTACAAACATAGCTGCTACAAATATCATCGCTACAAATGTTGTCAACGTTGTTGCTGCCATCGCGAAAAAATGTCACGACCACAATTTTAATCACTCTATGTATTGTCACTATAAATGTCCATGTCGTTACTCAAACAAAGTAGCTGCAATTACCACTACAACAAATGTTGTCGTTGCAAATATTGTCACTACAAACATTCTAACCACAAATATCATTGCGGCAGTTGTCACCGCAAATATTGTCGTTACAAACATAGCTGCTACAAATATCATCGCTACAAATGTTGTCAACGTTGTTGCTGCCATCGCGATAAAATGTGACGGCCACAATGTTAATCACTCTATGTATTGTCAATATAAATTTCCAAGTCGTTACTCAAAAAAAGTGGCTGCAACTACCACTACAACAAATGTTCTCGTTGCAAATATTGTCACTACAAACATTCTAACAACAAATATCATTGCGGCTGTTGTCACTGCAAATATTGTCGTTACAAACATAGCTACTACAATTATCATCGCTACAAATGTTGTCAACGTTGTTGCTGCCATCGCGTTAAAAATGTCACGGCCACAGATTTAATCACTCTATGTATTGTCACTGCAAATGTCCATGTCGTTACTCAAACAAAGTAGCTGCAAGTACCACTACAACAAATGTTTTCGTTGCAAATATTGTCACTACAAACATTCTAACCACAAATATCATTATGGCAGTTGTCACCGCAAATATTGTCGTTACAAACATAGCTGCTACAAATATCATCGCAACAAATGTTGTCAACGTTGTTGCTGTCATTGCGATGAAAATGTCACGACCACAATTCTAATCACTCTATGTATTGTCACTATAAATTTCCATGTCGTTACTAAAAAAAGTGGCTGCAATTACCACTACAACAAATGTTGTCGTTGCAAATATTGTCACTACAAACATTCCAACCACAAATATCATTGCGGTAGTTGTCACCGCAAATATTGTCGTTACAAACATAGCTGCTACAAATATCATCGCTACAAATGTTGTCAACGTTGTTGCTGCCATCCCGAAAAAAATGTCACGACCACAATTTTAATCACTCTATGTATTGTCACTATAAATGTCCATGTCGTTACTCAAACAAAGTAGCTGCAATTACCACCACAACAAATGTTGTCGTTGCAAATATTGTCACTACAAACATTCTAACCACAAATATCATTGCGGCAGTTGTCATCGCAAATATTGTCGTTACAAACATAGCTGCTACAAATATCATCGCTACAAATGTTGTCCACGTTGTTGCTGCCATCGCGATGAAAATGTGACGGCCACAATTTTAATCACTCTATGTATTGTCACTATAAATTTCCACGTCGTTACTCAAAAAAAGTGGCTGCAACTACCACCACAACAAATGTTGTCGTTGCAATTATTGTCACTACAAACATTCTAACTACAAATATCATTGCGGCAGTTGTCACCGCAAATATTGTCGTTACAAACATAGCTGCTACAAATATCATCGCTACAAATGTTGTCAACGTTGTTGCTGCCATCGCGATAAAAAATGTCACGCCACAATTTTAATCACTCTATGTATTGTCACTATAAATGTCCATGTCGTTACTCAAACAAAGTAGCTGCAATTACCACTACAACAAATGTTGTCGTTGCAAATATTGTCACTACAAACATTCTAACCACAAATATCATTGCGGCAGTTGTCACCGCAAATATTGTCGTTACAAACATAGCTCCTGCAAATATCATCGCTACAAATATTTTCAACGTTGCTGCTGCCATCGCGTTAAAAATGTCACAGCCACAATTTTAATCACTCTATGTATTGTCAATATAAATTTCCAAGTCGTTACTCAAAAAAAGTGGCTGCAACTACCACTACAACAAATGTTGTCGTTGCAAATATTGTCACTACAAACATTCTAACCACAAATATCATTGCGGCAGTTGTCACCGCAAATATTGTCGTTACAAACATAGCTGCTACAAATATCATCGCTACAAATGTTGTCAACGTTGCTGCTGCCATCGCATTAAAAATGTCACAGCCACAATTTTAATCACTCTATGTATTGTCACTATAAATTTCCAAGTCGTTACTCAAAAAAAGTGGCTGCAATTACCACTACAACAAATGTTGTCGTTGCAAATATTGTCACTACAAACATTCTAACCACAAATATCATTGCGGCTGTTGTCACCGCAAATATTGTCGTTACAAACATAGCTGCTACAAATATCATCGCTACAAATGTTGTCAACGTTGTTGCTGCCATCGCGTTAAAAATGTCACGGCCACAGATTTAATCACTCTATGTATTGTCACTGCAAATGTCCATGTCGTTACTCAAACAAAGTAGCTGCAAGTACCACTACAACAAATGTTGTCGTTGCAAATATTGTCACTACAAACATTCTAACCACAAATATCATTACGGCAGTTGTCACCGCAAATATTGTCGTTACAAACATAGCTGCTACAAATATCATCGCTACAAATGTTGTCAACGTTGTTGCTGTCATTGCGATGAAAATGTCACGACCACAATTCTAATCACTCTATGTATTGTCACTATAAATTTCCATGTCGTTACTCAAAAAAAGTGGCTGCAATTACCACTACAACAAATGTTGTCGTTGCAAATATTGTCACTACAAACATTCTAACCACAAATATCATTGCGGTAGTTGTCACCGCAAATATTGTCGTTACAAACATAGCTGCTACAAATATCATCGCTACAAATGTTGTCAACGTTGTTGCTGCCATCGCGAAAAAATGTCACGGCCACAATTTTAATCACTCTATGTATTGTCACTATAAATTTCCATGTCGTTACTCAAAAAAAGTGGCTGCAATTACCACTACAACAAATGTTGTCGTTGCAAATATTGTCACTACAAACATTCTAACCACAAATATCATTGCGGCAGTTGTCAACCGCAAATATTGTCGTTACAAACATAGCTGCTACAAATATCATCGCTACAAATGTTGTCAACGTTGTTGCTGCCATCGCGATAAAAATGTCACGGCCACAATTTTAATCACTCTATGTATTGTCACTATAAATGTCCATGTCGTTACTCAACAAAGTAGCTGCAATTACACAACACAAATGTTGTCGTGCAAATATGCACTACAAACTTCTAACCACAAATATCATTGGCAGTTGTCACCGCAAATATTGTCGTTACAAACATAGCTGCTACAAAATCATCGCTACAAATTTGTCAACGTTGTTTGCTATCGCGTAAAATGTCACCCACAATTTAATCACTCTATGTATTGTCATATAAATTTCCAAGTCGTTACTCAAAAAAAGTGGCTGCAATACCACTACACAAATGTTGTCGTTGCAAATATTTCACTACAAACATTCTAACACAAATATCATTGCGGCAGTTGTCACCGCAAATATTGTCGTTACAAACATAGCTGCTACAATATCATCGCTACAAATGTTGTCAACGTTGTTGCTGCCATCGCGTAAAAATGTCACGGCCACAATTTAATCACTCTAGTATTGTCACTACAAATGTCCATGTCGTTACTCAAACAAAGTGCTGCAAGTACCACTACAACAAATGTTGTCGTTGAAATATTGTCACTACAACATTCTAACACAAATATCATTGCGCAGTTGTCACCGCAAATATTGTCGTTACAAACATAGCTGTACAAATATCATCGCTACAAATGTTGTCAACGTTGTTGCTGCCATGCGATGAAAATGTCACGCCACAATTTAATCACTCTATGTATTGTCACTATAAATTTCCAGTCGTTACTCAAAAAAGTGGCTGCAATTACCACTACAACAAATGTTGTCGTTGCAAATATTGTCACTACAAACATTCTAACCACAAATATCATTGCGGCAGTTGTCACCGCAAATATTGTCGTTACAAACATAGCTGCTACAAATATCATCGCTACAAATGTTGTCAACGTTGTTGTGCCATCTGCGATAAAATGTCACGGCCACAATTTAATCACTCTAGTATTGTCACTATAAATTCCATGTCGTTACTCAAAAAAGTAGCTGCAATCACTACACAAATGTTGTCGTGAAATATTGTCACTACAAAATTCTAACCACAAATATCATTGGGCAGTTGTCACGCAAATATTGTCGTTACAAACATAGCTGCTCAAATATCATCGCTACAAATGTTGTCAACGTTGTTGCTGCCATCGCGATAAAATGTCACGGCCAAATTTTAATCACTCTATGTATTGTCACTATAAATTTCCAAGTCGTTACTCAAAAAAAGTGGTGCAACTACCACTACAACAAAGTTGTCGTTGCAAATATTGTCACTACAAACATTCTAACCACAAATATCATTGCGGCAGTTGTCACCGCAAATATTGTCGTTACAAACATAGCTGCTACAATATCATCGCTACAAATGTTGTCAACGTTGTTGCTGCCATCGCGATAAAAATGTCACGCCACAATTTTAATCACTCTATGTATTGTCACTATAAATTCCATGTCGTACTCAAAAAAGTAGCTGCAATTACCACTACAACAAATGTTGTCGTTGAAATATTGTCACTACAAACATTCTAACCACAAATATCATTGCGGCAGTTGTCACCGCAAATATTGTCGTTACAAACATAGCTGCTACAAATATCATCGCTACAAATTTGTCAACGTTGTTGCTGCATCGCGATAAAATGTCACGCCACAATTTAATCACTCTATGTATTGTCACATAAATTTCCAGTCGTTACTAAAAAAGTGGCTGCAATTACCACTACAACAAATGTTGTCGTTGCAAATATTGTCACTACAAACATTCTAACCACAAATATCATTGCGGCAGTTGTCACCGCAAATATTGTCGTTACAAACATACTGCTACAAATATCATCGCTACAAATGTTGTCAACGTTGTTGCTGCCATCGAAAAAATGTCACGGCACAATTTAATCACTCTATGTATTGTCACTATAAATGTCCATGTCGTTACTCAAACAAAGTGCTGCAATTACCACTACAACAAATGTTGTCGTTGCAAATATTGTCACTACAAACATTCTAACCACAATATCATTGCGGCAGTTGTCACCGCAAATATTGTCGTTACAAACATAGCTGCTACAAATATCATCGCTACAAATGTTGTCAACGTTGTTGCTGCCATCGCGATAAATGTCATGGCCACAATTTAATCACTCTATGATTGTCACTATAAATGTCCATGTCGTTACTCAAAAAAGTGCTGCAATTACCACTACAACAAATGTTGTCGTTGCAAATATTGTCACTACAAACATTCTAACCACAAATATCATTGCGGCAGTTGTCACGCAAATATTGTCGTTACAAACATAGCTGCTACAAATATCATCGCTACAAATGTTGTCAACTTGTTGCTTGTCCATCGCGATGAAAATGTGACGGCCACAATTTTAATCACTCTATGTATTGTCATATAAATTTCCAAGTCGTTACTCAAAAAAAGTGGCTGCAACTACCACTACAACAAATGTTGTCGTTGCAAATATTGTCACTACAAACATTCTAACCACAAATATCATTGCGGCAGTTGTCACCGCAAATATTGTCGTTACAAACATAGCTGCTACAAATATCATCGCTACAAATGTTGTCAACGTTGTGCAGGATAAATGTCGCACAATTTAACCTAGTGTCAATTCGTCGTTAAAAAGCGAATAACAACAATGTTTAAATTGCACAAAATCTAACAAAAATCATTGCGGAGTTTCACGCAAATTGTCTTACACAAGCGCTAAATATCATCGCACAAATGTTTCAACTTGTTGCGCATCGATGAAAATGTAGCCACAATTAATCACTCTAGTATTGTCAAAAATTCCAAGTCGTTACTCAAAAAGTGCTGCAATACCACACAACAAAGTTGTCGTTGCAAATTGCATACAACATTCAACCACAAATACATTGCGGGTTGTCCCGCAAAATGTCGTTAAAACATAGCTGCTACAAATATACGCTAAATGTTGTAACTGTTCTGCATGCGATAAAATTAGCCACAATTATCACTATGATGCACTATAAATTCAGTCTTACTCAAAAATGCGCAATACCACACAACAAATGTGTCGTAAAATGTCACTAAATTCAACCACAAATATCATTGCGAGTGTCACCGCAAATTGTCGTTACAAACATACTGCTACAAATATCATCCTAAAGTGTCAACTTTGCTCATCCTAATTACGGCCACAATTATCACTCTATGTATTGTCATATAAATCCAGTGTTACTCAAAAAGTCGCAATACCCTACAAAATGTTGCTGAATATTGCACTAACATTCTAACACAAATATCATTGCGGCAGTTGTCACCGCAAATATTGTCGTTACAAACATAGCTACTACAAATATCATCGCTACAAATGTTGTCAACGTTGTTGCCGCCATCGCGTTAAAAATGTCACGGCCACAATTTTAATCACTCTATTTATTGTCACTACAAATGTCCAAGTCGTTACTCAAACAAAGTAGCTGCAATTACCACGACAACAAATGTTGTCGTTGCAAATAATGTCACTACAAACATTCTAAACACAAATATCATTACGGCAATTGTCAGGGCAAATATTGTCGTTACAAACATAGCTGCTACAAATATCATCGCTACAAATGTTGTCAACGTTGTTGCTGCCATCGCGATGAAAATGTCACGGCCACAATTTTAATCACTCTATGTATTGTCACTATAAATTTCCAAGTCGTTACTCAAAAAAAGTGGCTGCAATTACCACTACAACAAATGTTGTCGTCGAAAATATTGCCACTACAAACATTCTAACCACAAATATCATTGCGGCAGTTGTCACCGCAAATATTGTCGTTAAAAACATTGCTGCTACAAATATCATCGCTACAAATGTTGTCAACGTTGTTGCTGCCATCGCGATGAAAATGTCACGGCCACAATTTTAAACTCTATGTATTGTCACTAAAATTTCATGTCGTTACTAAAAAAAAGTGCTGCAATTACCACTACAACAAATGTTGTCGTTGCAAATATTGCCACTACAAACATTCTAACCACAAATATCATTGCGGCAGTTGTCACCGCAAATATTGTCGTTACAAACATGCTGCTACAAATATCATCGCTACAAATGTTGTCAACGTTGTTGCTGCCATCGCGATGAAAATGTCACGGCCACAATTTTAATCACTCTATGTATTGTCACTATAAATGTCTAAGTCGTTACTCAAAAAAGTAGCTGCAATTACCACTACAACAAATGTTGTCGTCGAAAATATTGCCACTACAAACATTCTAACCACAAATATCATTGCGGCAGTTGTCACCGCAAATATTGTCGTTACAAACATTGCTGCTACAAATATCATCGCTACAAATGTTGTCAACGTTGTTGCTGCCATCGCGATGAAAATGTCACGGCCACAATTTTAATCACTCCATGTATTGTCACTATAAATGTCCAAGTCGTTACTGAAACAAAGTAGCAGCAATTACCACTACAACAAATGTTGTCGTCCAAAATATTGCCACTACAAACATTCTAACCACAAATATCATTGCGGCAGTTGTCACCGCAAATATTGTCGTTACAAACAATGCTGCTACAAATATCATCGCTACAAATGTTGTCAACGTTGTTCGCTGCCATCGCGATGAAAATGTCACGGCCAAAATTTTAATCACTCTATGTATTGTCACTACAAATGTCTATGTCGTTACTCAAACAAAGTACCTGCAATTACCACTATAACAAATGTTGTCGTCGAAAATATTGCCACTACAAACATTCTAACCACAAATATCATTGCGGCAGTTGTCACCGCAAATATTATCGTTACAAACAATGCTGCTACAAATATCATCGCTACAAATGTTGTCAACGTTGTTGCTGCCATCGCGATGAAAATGTCACGGCCACAATTTTAATCACTCTATGTATTGTCACTATAAATTTCCAAGTCGTTACTCAGAAAAAGTGGCTGCAATTAACACTAAAACAAATGTTGTCGTCGAAAATATTGCCACTACAAACATTCTAACCACAAATACTATTGCGGCAGTTGTCACCGCAAATATTGTCGTTACAAAAAATGCTGCTACAAATATCATCACTACAAATGTTGTCAACGTTGTTGCTGCCATCGCGATGAAAATGTCACGGCCACAATTTTAATCACTCTATGTATTGTCAATATAAATTTCCAAGTCGTTACTCAGAAAAAGTGGCTGCAATTACCACTACAACAAATGTTGTCGTCGAAAATATTGCCACTACAAACATTCTAACCACAAATATCATTGCGGCAGTTGTCACCGCAAATATTGTCGTTACAAACAATGCTGCTACAAATATCATCGCTACAAATGTTGTCAACGTTGTTGCTGCCATCGCGATGAAAATGTCACGGCCACAATTTTAATCACTCTATGTATTGTCACATAAATTCAAGTCGTACTCAAAAAAGTGCTGCAATTACCACTAAACAAATGTTTCGTCGAAAATATTGCCACTACAAACATTTAACCACAAATACATTGCGGCAGTTGTCACCGCAAATATTGTCGTTACAAAAATGCTGCTACAAATATCATCCTACAAATGTTGTCAACGTTGTGCTGCCATCGCATGAAATTCACGGCCACAATTAATCACTCTATGTATTGTCATAAAATTTCAAGTGTTACTCAAAAAAGTGGCTGCAATTACCACTAAACAAATGTTGCGTCGAAAATATTGCCACTACAAACATTCTAACCACAAATATCATTGCGGCAGTTGTCACCGCAAATATTTCGTTACAAACAATGCTGCTACAAATATCATCGCTACAAATGTTGTCAACGTTGTTGCTGCCATCGCGATGAAATGTCACGGCCAAATTTAATCACTCTATGTATTGTCACTATAAATTTCCAAGTCGTTACTCAGAAAAAGTGGCTGCAATTACCACTACAACAAATGTTGTCGTCGAAAATATTGCCACTACAAACATTTTAACCACAAATATCATTGCGGCAGTTGTCACCGCAAATATTGTCGTTACAAACAATGCTGCTACAAATATCATCGCTACAAATGTTGTCAACGTTGTTGCTGCCATCGCGATGAAAATGTCACGGCCACAATTTTAATCACTCTATGTATTGTCACTATAAATTTCCAAGTCGTTACTCAGAAAAAGTGGCTGCAATTACCACTACAACAAATGTTGTCGTCGAAAATATTGCCACTACAACATTTTAACCACAAATACCATTGCGGCAGTTGTCACCGCAAATATTGTCGTTACAAACATAGCTGCTACAAATATCATCGCTACAAATGTTGTCAACGTTGTCGCTGCCATCGCGATGAAAATGTCACGGCCAAAATTTTAATCACTCTATGTATTGTCACTACAAATGTCTATGTCGTTACTCAAACAAAGTACCTGCAATTACCACATAACAAATGTTGTCGTCGAAAATATTGCCACTACAAACATTTAACCACAAATATCATTGCGGCAGTTGTCACCGCAAATATTGTCGTTACAAACAAAGCTGCTACAAATATCATCGCTACAAATGTTGTCAACGTTGTTGCTGCCATGCGTGAAAATGTCACGGCCACAATTTTAATCACTCTATGTATTGTCACTAAAATTCCAAGTCGTTACTCAAAAAAGTGCTGCAATTACCACTACAACAAATGTTGTCGTCGAAAATATTGCCACTACAACATTTAACCACAAATACATTGCGGCAGTTGTCACCGCAAATATTGTCGTTACAAACATGCTGCTACAAATATCATCGCTACAAATGTTGTCAACGTTGTCGCTGCCATCGCGATGAAATGTCACGGCCAAATTTAATCACTCTATGTATTGTCACTACAAATTCATGTCGTTACTCAAACAAAGTACTGCAATTACCACTAAACAAATGTTGTCGTCGAAAATATTGCCACTACAAACATTTAACCACAAATATCATTGCGGCAGTTGTCACCGCAAATATTATCGTTATCCAAGTCGTTACTACAAAAAAGTGGCTGCAATTACCACTACAACAAATGTTGTCGTCGAAAATATTGCCACTACAAACATTCTAACCACAAATATCATTGCGGCAGTTGTCACCGCAAAAATTGTCGTTAAAAAACATGCTGCTACAAATATCATCGCTACAAATGTTGTCAACGTTGTTGCTGCCATCGCGATGAAAATGTCACGGCCAAATTTTAATCACTCTATGTATTGTCACTATAAATTTCCATGTCGTTACTCAAAAAAAAGTGCCTGCAATTACCACTACAACAAATGTTGTCGTCGAAAATATTCCACTACAAACATTCTAACCACAAATATCATTGCGGCAGTTGTCACCGCAAATATTGTCGTTACAAACATTGCTGCTACAAATATCATCGCTTACAAATGTTGTCAACGTTGTTGCTGCCATCGCGATGAAAATGTCACGGCCAAAAATTTTAATCACTCTATGTATTGTCACTATAAATTTTCCAAGTCGTTACTCAAACAAAGTGGCTGCAATTACCACTACAACAAATGTTGTCGTCGAAAATATTGTCCACTACAAACATTCTAACCACAAATATCATTGCGGCAGTTGTCACCGCAAATATTGTCGTTACAAAAATTGCTGCTACAAATATCATCGCTACAAAATACCATACAAAAATTTCGTGAAATATGCCACAAACATTACCACAAATATCATTGCGTTTACCGCAAAATTGGTACAAACATGTGCTAAAAAGTTGTACTTGTTGCTGCCATCGGATGAAAAGCACGCCAAAATTTAATCCTCAGATTGTCATATAAATTCCATCGTTACTCAAAAGTCTGCAATACCACACAACAAATGTTTCGCAAATATTCACTACAACTTACCAAAACATTGGCAGTTTACCAAATATTGTCGTAAAACATTGCTGCTAAAAATCACGCTAAAATGTTGTCAACGTGTTGCTGCCATGCGATAAATTACGCCACAATTTTAATCCTCTGATGCCTATAAATTAGCGTTACTCAAAAAATGGCTGCAATCCACTAAACAAATGTTGTCGCAAATATGCCTCAAACATTCTAACACATAATTGGAGTTCCCCAAATATTGCGTAAAACATGCTGCTACAAATTCACGCTACAATGTCACGTTGTTGCCACGCGATGAAAATCAGGGCCAAATTTTAATCTCTCTGTATTGTCAATTAATTTTCATGTCTTCCAAAAAAAGTGGCTGCATCACTACAACAAATGTTGCTTGAATATGTCACTACAAACATTCTAACCACAAAATCATTGCGGCAGTTGTCCCGCAAATATTCGTTACAAACTAGCTGCTACAAATATCTCGTACAAATGTTGTAACGTTTTGCTCCATGCGAGAAAATGTACGGCCACAATTTTAATCCTTATGTATTGTCATATAAATTTCCAATTACTAAAAAAAAGTGGCGCAATACCATACAAATTTTGTCGTTGCAAATATCTCACTACAAACATCTAACCCAAATATCATTGCGGGTTGTCACCGAAATATTGCGTTAAAAATCTGCTACAATATATCGCTACAAATGTGTAACGTTGTTGGCCATCGCGATAAAAGTCACGGCCACAATTTTAATCATCTATTATGTCACTATAATTCCAAGTCTTACTAAAAAAAAGTGCTGCAATTACCACTCAACAAATGTTGTGTCAAATATTTCACTACAAACATTCTAACCACAAATATCATTGGGCAGTTGTCACCGCAATATTGTCGTTAAAACATTGTGCTACAATATCATCGTACAATGTCAGTTTTGCTGCCATCGCATAATGTCAGGAAATTTATCACCATGATTGCCATAATTCAAGTCGTCTCAAACAAGAGCTCATTACACTAACAATTTGTTCGAAAATATTCACTACAAACATCTACCACAAATATCATTCGCAGTTGTCCCGCAAAATTGTCGTTACAACTGCCTACAAATAATCGCTAAAAGTGTCAACGTGTTGTGCCATCGCGATGAAAAGTCACGCAAATTTTAATCACTAATATGTCACAATAATGTCTCGTTACTAAAAAAGTACCTGCTACCAAAAAAATGTGTCGTCGAAATATTCCACTACAAATTTCCACAAATCATTGCGGTTTACCGCAAATATGTGTTAAAACATGCTGCACAAAATCATCGCTAAAAACTTTGCTCACGCTAAAATTCAGCCAAAATTAATCCCTTTTTGTCACTTAATCAATCTTACTCAAAAGGCGAATTCATACAACAAATTTTCGGAAAATTTCCACTAAAACTTGTAACCACAATCTGGGCATGTCCCAAATGTCTTAAAAATTGCTGCTAAATTCACGCAAAATGTCAACTTGTTCTCATCGCTAAAATTCAGCCAAATTATCTTCTGTATTGTCATAAATTTCAAGTCGTTACTCAAAAGGGTGCAATCACTAAAACAAATTTTGTCGAAATCACTTAACATTCTAACACAAAATTGGCAGTGTCCGAATATTGTCGTTAAAACTGCTTACATATCATCGTAAAATTTTCACGTGTTGCCCATGGTGAAAATGTCGGCCAAATTTTAATCTCTATTATTAATAATTCATGTCATCAAAAAAAGGCGCATACATACAAAATTTCTTGAAATCTCACTCAACATTCAACCAAATATCTTGCGCGTTGCCCGCAAATATTGTTTAACATAGTGCTCAATTTCGCTACAATGTTGTCAACGTGTTATGTCGCCAATAAATTCAAATGTAGGCCAAAATTTAATCACTCTATTATTTCACTAAATTCCCAAGTCGAATACCAAAAAAAAGTTGCAATTCCCAACACAAATTTGTTCGTGCAAAATTTCACACAAACATCTAAACCACAAATATCATTGCGGCATTTCACCGCAAATATTGTCGTTAAAACATGCTGCTACAAATATCATCGCTACAAATGTTGTCAACGTTGTTGCTGCCATCGCGATGAAATGTCACGGCCACAAATTTTAATCATCATATTTGTCACTAAAAATTTCCAAGTCGTTACTCAAAAAAGTGCTGCAATTTACCACAAACAAATGTTGTCATCGACAAAATTTACCACAAAACATCTAACCACAAATACTTCGGCAGTTGTCACCCAAATATGTCTTAAAAACAAATCGCTACGCAAATGTTGTCAACGTTGTTGCTGCCATCGCGATGAAAATGTCACGGCCAAAATTTTAATCACTTTAAGTATCGTCACTATAAATGTCTATGTCGTTACTCAAACAAAGTACCTGCATTTACCACTATAACAAATGTTGTCGTCGAAAATATTGCCACTACAAACATTCTCACCACAAATATCATTGCTGCAGTTGTCACCGCAAATATTGTCGTTACAAACATTGCTGCTACAAATATCATCGCTATAAATGTTGTCAACGTTGTTGCTGCCATCGCGATGAAAATGTCACGGCCAAAATTTTAATCACTCTATGTATTGTCACTATAAATGTCCAAGTCGTTACTCAAACAAAGTAGCTGCAATTACCACTACAACAAATGTTGTCGTCGAAAATATTTCCACTACAAACATTGTAACCACAAATATCATTGCGGCAGTTGTTACCGCAAATATTGTCGTTAAAAAAAAAAAAAAAAAAAAAAAAAAAAAAAAAAAAAAAAAAAAAAAAAAAAAAAAAAAAAAAAAAAAAAAAAAAAAAAAAAAAAAAAAAAAAAAAAAAAAAAAAAAAAAAAAAAAAAAAAAAAAAAAAAAAAAAAAAAAAAAAAAAAAAAAAAAAAAAAAAAAAAAAAAAAAAAAAAAAAAAAAAAAAAAAAAAAAAAAAAAAAAAAAAAAAAAAAAAAAAAAAAAAAAAAAAAAAAAAAAAAAAAAAAAAAAAAAAAAAAAAAAAAAAAAAAAAAAAAAAAAAAAAAAAAAAAAAAAAAAAAAAAAAAAAAAAAAAAAAAAAAAAAAAAAAAAAAAAAAAAAAAAAAAAAAAAAAAAAAAAAAAAAAAAAAAAAAAAAAAAAAAAAAAAAAAAAAAAAAAAAAAAAAAAAAAAAAAAAAAAAAATGTACGGCCACAATTTTAATCACTCTATGTATTGTCACTATAATTTCCAAGTCGTTACTCAAAAAAAGTGGCTGCAATTACCACTACAACAAATGTTGTCGTTGCAAATATTGTCACTACAAACATTCTAACCACAAATATCATTGCGGCAGTTGTCACCGCAAATATTGTCGTTACAAACATTGCTGCTACAAATATCATCGCTACAAATGTTGTCAATGTTGTTGCTGCCATCGCGATGAAAATGTCACGGCCACAATTTTAATCACTCTATGTATTGTCACTATAAATGTCCAATGTTACTCAACAAGTACTGCATACACACACAAATGTGTCTGAAATATTCCATAAACATTACCACAAATCATTGCGGCAGTTGTCACGCATATGGTTAAACATGCTGCTAAAATTCATCGCTAAATGTTTCAGTTGTGCTGCCCGCGATGAAATGTACGCAAATTAATCATTAGAGTCACATATTCATTCAAAAGTATGCATTACCACTAACAATGTTGTCGCGAAATTCACTACACATTACAAATACTGCGCAGTGTCCAAATATTGCGTTACAAAATGGCAATATTGTTGCAAGTTGTTGGCCACGCGATGAAATTCACGGCAAATTTTAATCTTTATTATATAATTCATGTACTAACAAGTCGCAATCACTAACAATTGCGTCAAATTTCCACAAAATTAACCAAATATCATGCGCTTGTACGCAAATATTGTTAAAACATGCTGACATATCATCGCTACAATGTTGTCACGTTTTCTCATGCGAGAATACGCAATTTTATCTCTTGTGTATGTCACATAAATTTCAAGTCTTACTAAAATGGAAATCCACTAAAAATGTTTCGTCGAATATTGACTCAACATCTAACCAAATATATTGTGCAGACCAAATGTCGTTAAAAAATGCTGTAAATATCATCGCTACAAAAGTTTCAGTTGTTGCTGCATCGCATGAAATGTCAGGCCACATTAATCTCCTATTCATATAAATTCAGTCGTTACTCAAAAAGTGGCTGCGAGTCACTAACAAATGTGCATTGCATTCGTCACTACAACTAACAAAATCTTGCATGCCCATATTGTCTTAACAAGTGCTACAAATATCATCGTACAAATGTTGTACGTTGTTGCTCCATAGCGATGAAATGTACGCCACAATTTTAATCCTCTATGTATTGTCATAAATTTCAAGTTTACTCAAAAATGGCTGCATTACCACTACAAACTTTTGTCTTGCAAATATCGTCACTACAAACAATCTACCCAAATATCATTGCGGCATTGTCACCGCAAAATTGCCGTTAAAAAATGCTGCTACAAAATTCATCGCTACAAAATGTTGTCAACGTTGTTGCTGCCATCGCGATAAATATGTCACGGCCACAATTTTAATCACTCTATTATTGTCAAATATAATTTTACCAATGTCGTTACAAAAAAAGTGCTGCAATTACCACTCAACAAATGTTTTGTCAAATATTGTCACTACAAACATTCTAACCACAATATCATGCGGCAGTTGTCACCGCAATATGTCGTTAAAAACATTGTGCTACAAATATCATCGCTACAAATGTTTCAATTGTTGTCGCCATCGCGATGAAAATTGTCAGGCCACAATTTTAATCACTCTATGTATTGTCACTATAAATTCCATCTACAAAATGTGCAATTTCCCACACAAATTGTGTCAGCAAAATTTCATCACATTTAACCACAATATATTGCGCGTTACCAAAATTAGTGCATTACAAAACAAATTGTCGTCAAATATATCCTCAAATTGTCAACATATTCATGCGGAAAATGTCACCAAATAATTGCTTAAAAATGTCTACAAATTCCTAATGTTATAAACAATTGTGCCTGCATAAAATCAACCAATTTTCTCAATTTGTCACTAAAACATGTCTACCAAAATACTGGCATTGCACCAGCAAATTTGCGTAAAATATTGCCACTCAACATTCACCAAAATGTTTCCGTATGTTGTCCACGCAAAATGTCAGACCATCATTTAACACTATATGCTATAAATTCCGTGTTCTCACGTATGAAATTCCCCAAAATTTTCGTGCAATAAATTTCCAAGTCGTACCAAAAATCTCATTCACATGTTCTCGAAAATTGTCTTAAAAATTTCACAAAATCATTCGCTACAGTTGTCACGTAATATGTCGTTAAAATCACGCCACAATTAACTCCTTATCAAATTTCAAGTTGTTCCATCGATGAAAATGGCTGCAACAATTAACCAATGTTGTCTGAAATTTCCATTCAAACATAAAACAATATATTGGGCATAGTTCACCTGAAATAGTTAAAACATTCTACAAAATCATGGTTCAATCGCAATTGTCGCTAATGCTGTGAAAATTACGCCACAATTTATCCTTTGTTTGTCGATAAAAATTTACCATTTTACATCAAAAATGTGACATAATCATCGTACAAAATGTGTCTCAAATTGCCTACAAATTTACACAAATATTCATTACGAATTTCTACCCAAATATTGCTTCAGACATTGTGCTCAAATATTTCGTACAAATTGTCAACAAATTTTGCTACATTCAGTTGAAATGACGCCACATTATAATTACGCATTTAATCACTTTGTTCTGTACTAAAAAAGTGCTAAATTACCACTAACACTGTTGTCTTGCAAAATCGTCACTACAAACATTAACCACAAATATCATTGCGGCTTGTCCCGCAAATATTGTCGTTACAAAATGTCTACAAATATCATCGCTACAAATGTTGTCAACGTTGTTGCTGCCATCGCTGAAATGTCACGGCCACATTTTAATCACTCTATTATTGTCACTATAAATTCCAGTCGTTACTAAAAAAATGGCTGCAATTACCACTACAAATGTTGTTGTGCAAAATTTCACTACAAACATTCTAACCACAAAATATTGCGCAGTTCACGAAAATTGTCGTAAAAACATGCTGCTACAAATCATCGCTACAAATGTTGTCAGTTTTGCGCATCGGATGAAAATGCACGGCCACATTTTAATCACTCTATGTATTGTCACTAAATGTAATCGTTACTCAAACAAAGTAGCGCAATTACCACTAAACAAATGTTGTCGTCGAAAATATTTCCCTACAAACTCTAACCACAAATATCATGCGCAGTTTCACGCAAATTTGTCGTTAAAACATTGTGCTACAAAACATCGCTACAAATGTTGCAATGTTGTGCGCCATCGCGATGAAAATGCACGGCCAAATTTTAATCACTTAAGTATGTCACTATAAATGTCCAGTCGTTACTCAAACAAGTACTGCAATTACCACTAAACAAATGTTTCGTCGAAAAATTCCACTACAAACATTCTACCACAAATATCATTGCGCAGTTGTCACCGCAAATATTGTCGTTACAAACATGCTGCTACAAATATCATCGCTACAAATGTTGTCAACGTTGTTGCTGCCATCGCGATGAAAATGTCACGGCCACAATTTTAATCACTCTATGTATTGTCACATATAAATGTCCAAGTCGTTACTCAAAACAAAGTAGCTGCAATTACCACTACAACAAATGTTGTCGTCGAAAATATTTCCACTACAAACATTCTAACCACAAATATCATTGCGGCAGTTGTCACCGCAAATATTGTCGTTACAAAACATTGCTGCTACAAATATCATCGCTACAAATGTTGTCAAGTTGTTGCTGCCATCGCGATGAAAATGTCACGGCCACAATTTTAATCACTCTAGTATTGTCACATATAAATGTCCAATGTCGTTACTCAAACAAAGTAGCTGCATATACCACTACAACAAATGTTGTCGTCGAAAAATATCCACTACAAACATTCTAACCACAAATATCATTGCGGCAGTTGTCACCGCAAATATTGTCGTTACAAAACATTGCTGCTACAAATATCATCGCTACAAATGTTGTCAACGTTGTTGCTGCCATCGCGATGAAAATGTCACGGCCAAATTTTAATCACTTAAGTAATTGTCACTATAAATGTCCAAGTCGTTACTCAAACAAAGTAGCTGCAATTACCACTACAACAAATGTTGTCGTCGAAAATATTGCCACTACAAACATTCTAACCACAAATATCATTGCGGCAGTTGTCACCGCAAATATTGTCGTTACAAACATTGCTGCTACAAATATCATCGCTACAAATGTTGTCAACGTTGTTGCTGCCATCGCGATGAAAATGTCACGGCCACAATTTTAATCTCTCTATGTATTGTCACTATAAATTTCCAAGTCGTTACTCAGAAAAAGTGGCTGCAATTACCACTACAACAAATGTACATTCTTGCAGTGCCAAATTTAAATGTGCTAATACGTCGAAATATGTTGCAACTTAACTTGCTAGCCACCAGAATAATAAGTGCGCGCATATTCAAATATTGCTTAAATATGCTCTACAATAATCATCGCTACAAAGTTCAAGTTGTTGCTGCAATCCGATAAAATTACAGGCACAATTTAATCTCTTGTGTCAAATAGCCTAAATATCAATCGTTACCAAAAATATGCGCATGTACACTCACACAAATATTGTCGTTATAACAAAACTTGCTACAAAAATATGCATTCACCAAAAATGTGTCAACGATTGTGCTGCCAATCGCGTAAAAAGTGTCAACGGCCAAATTTTTCATCCTAGATGATCCACTAAATTAATCCAAGTCGTCTCAAAAAAGTCTGCAATTACCAACAACAAAGTGTTGTCACAAATATTGCATTGCAAAACATTAACACAAATATCATTGCGGCTGTTGTCACCGCAAATATTGCCGTTAAAAACATGCTGCTACAAATATCATCGCTACAAATGTTGTCAACGTTGTTGCTGCCATCGCGATAAATATGTCACGGCCACAATTTTAATCACTCTATATATTGTCACTATAAATTTCCAAGTCGTTACTAAAAAAAGTGGCTGCAATTACCACTACAACAAATGTTGTTGGTGCAAATATTGTCACTACAAACATTCTAACCACAAATATCATTGCGGCAGTTGTCACCGCAAATATTGTCGTTAAAAACATTGCTGCTACAAATATCATCGCTACAAATGTTGTCAACGTTGTTGCTGCCATCGCGATGAAAATGTCACGGCCACAATTTTAATCACTCTATGTATTGTCACTATAAATTTCCAAGTCGTTACTCAAAAAAGTGGCTGCAATTACCACTACAACAAATGTTGTCGTTCGAAATATTCCACTACAAACATTCTAACCACAAATATCATTGCGGCAGTTGTCACCGCAAATATTGTCGTTAAAACATGCTGCTACAAATATCATCGCTACAAATGTTGTCAACGTTGTTGCTGCCATCGCGATAAAATGTCACGGCCACAATTTTAATCACTCTATGTATTGTCACTATAAATGTCCAAGTCGTTACTCAAACAAAGTAGCTGCAATTACCACTACAACAAATGTTGTCGTCGAAAATATTTCCACTACAAACATTCTAACCACAAATATCATTGCGGCAGTTGTCACCGCAAATATTGTCGTTAAAAACATTGCTGCTACAAATATCATCGCTACAAATGTTGTCAACGTTGTTGCTGCCATCGCGATGAAAATGTCACGGCCACAATTTTAATCACTCTATGTATTGTCACTATAAATGTCCAAGTCGTTACTCAAACAAAGTAGCTGCAATTACCACTACAACAAATGTTGTCGTCGAAAATATTTCCACTACAAACATTCTAACCACAAATATCATTGCGGCAGTTGTCACCGCAAATATTGTCGTTACAAACAATGCTGCTACAAATATCATCGCTACAAATGTTGTCAACGTTGTTGCTGCCATCGCGATGAAAATGTCACGGCCAAAATTTTAATCACTCTAGTATTGTCACTACAAATGTCTATGTCGTTACTCAAACAAAGTACCTGCAATTACCACTATAACAAATGTTGTCGTCGAAATTGCACTACAAACATTCAACCACAAATACATTGGGCATTGTCACGCAAATATGTCGTAAAACATTGCTGCTACAAATATCACGCACAAATTGCAACGTTGTTGCTGCCATCGCGATGAAATGCACGGCCAAATTTTAATCACTCTATGTATTGTCACTATAAATTCCAAGTCGTTACTCAAAAAAGTGCTGCAATTACCACTACAACAAATGTTTCGTGAAATATCCACTACAAACATTAACCACAATATCATTGCGGCAGTTGTACCGCAAATATTGTCGTAAAACATGCTGCTACAATATCATCGCTACAAATGTTGTCAACGTTGTTGCTGCCATCGCGATAAAATTCACGGCCACAATTTAATCACTCTATTATTGTCACTATAAATTCAAGTCGTTACTAAAAAAGTGGCTGCAATACCACTACAACAAATGTTTGTGAAATATGCACTACAAACATTCTAACCACAATATCATTGCGGCAGTGTCACCGCAAATATGTCTTAAAAACATTGCTGCTACAAATATCATCGCTACAAAGTTGTCAACGTTGTTGCTGCCATCGCGATGAAAATGTCAGGCCACAATTTAATCCTCTATGTATTGTCACAATAAATTCAAGTCGTTACTAAAAAGTGCTGCAATTACCACTACAACAAATGTTGTCGTGAAATATTTCACTACAAACATTTAACCACAAATATCATTGCGGCAGTTGTCACCGCAAATATGTCGTTAAAACATGCTGCTACAAATATCATCGCTACAAATGTTGTCAACGTTGTTGCTGCCATCGCGATGAAAATGTACGGCCAAATTTAATCCTCTATGTATTGTCACTATAAATTCCAAGTCGTTACTCAAAAAGTGCTGCAATTACCACTACAACAAATGTTGTCGTGAAATATTCACTACAAACATTCTAACCACAAATATCATTGCGGCAGTTGTCACCGCAATATTGTCGTTACAAACATGCTGCTACAAATATCATCGCTACAAATGTTGTCAACGTTGTTGCTGCCATCGCGATGAAAATGTCACGGCCAAATTTTAATCATCTATTATTGTCACTATAAATTCCAGTCGTTACTCAAAAAAAGTGCTGCAATACCACTACAACAAATGTTGTCGTGAAATATTCACTACAAACATTCTAACCACAAATATCATTGCGGCAGTTGTCACCGCAAATTGTCGTTAAAACATTGCTGCTACAAATATCATCGCTACAAATGTTGTCAACGTTGTTGCTGCCATCGCGATGAAAATGTCACGGCCACAATTTAATCACTCTAGTATTGTCACTATAAATTCCAAGTCGTTACTCAAAAAAGTGCTGCAATTACCACTACAACAAATGTTGTCGTCGAAAATATTTCACTACAAACATTCTAACCACAAAATCATTGCGGCAGTGTCACCGCAAATATTGTCGTTAAAAACATTGCTGCTACAAATATCATCGCTACAAATGTTGTCAACGTTGTTGCTGCCATCGCGATGAAAATGTACGGCCACAATTTTAATCCTCTATGTATTGTCACTATAAATTCCAAGTCGTTACTCAAAAAAGTGCTGCAATTACACTACAACAAATGTTTCGTGAATATACTACAAACATTCTAACCACAATATCATTGCGGCAGTGTCACCGCAATATTGTCGTTAAAACATTGCTGCTACAAATATCATCGCTACAAATGTTGTCAGTTGTTGCTGCCATCGCGATGAAAATGTACGGCCACAATTTTAATCACTCTATGTATTGTCACTATAATTCCAAGTCGTTACTCAAAAAGTGCTGCAATACCACTACAACAAATGTTGTCGTGAAATATTCACTCAAACATCTAACCACAAATATCATTGCGGCATTGTCACCGCAAATATTGCGTACAAAATGCTGCTACAAATATCATCGCTACAAATGTTGTCAACGTGTTGCTGCCATCGCGATAAATGTCCGCCAAATTTAATCACTTAAATGTCACTATAAATTCAAGTCTTACTAAAAAGTCTGAATTACCACAAACAAATGTTGTCAAAA